>JADRCD010214922.1:1007-23458 GCA_019843815.1 Montemys delectorum
AGAGAGAGAGAGAGAGAGAGAGAGAGAGAGAGAGAGAGAGAGAGAGAACTTAAGGAACATCAATGGGCTCCATTAAACTAATTAGCATCCAAACAAGAGAGGACAATATATTAAAGAATAGTGGAGGCTAAAGTCTTTTACTTATTTCTATTGCTAGTACTGACCAATATTCTCCTTCCTTATATCTGATGCAGAAATAATATAGCATTCTTCCTTTGTCTTTAAATCGATAGGATGGTTTAGCCATAATTATTCTCACTGAGAACTTATGTTCCCTATAGCATCTTCATATAAATATTCAAAGGAATGTTCTCTCTCTGCCTAGACTCACCCCAAATGTCCGCTGATGTGCCCAGCATGGTGCTCAAAGGACTGGTCAACCACATTCATCATTACAACGCAGTACGTAAACAAACTGTGAGAGCAACTAAGGCCATAAAAGGCAGAAAGAAGAAATCCCTCGGCTTAAATAAGTGTAAAGGAAGATTTTACAGAGAGACATAAGCCCTGAGCAAATGCAAAGAATCTTTTAAGCATTTAGATAACTGGATCTTTAGTCCTTAGACTAAAGTCTTTAGAGCAGAGGTTTGGAGGGCCTCAGTTCTCAAGAGATCGGGGCTTTGTGTATGCTGCTTATTGTAAGTCACAGGTACAGGAGAGGCATTTGCATTGCTAATCATCTTATTCCAGAATCTGCTGACATTTTAGTGCTATGCATGAGATGTGTGGGTGAGTCAATTCTTAATCACTATTTGTTTGTCTAGATTTGGTTACAGGGCCAAGGGACAAGTGCCTGATTGGTTTGCCTATTAGCAAATCAGCACTTTGTGAAGTGAAACTTCAATACAGAATGTTAATGTACGGCCTTGTAGTAATGTCATTAAGAAACAGAAATAAAATGTATAAAACATAATTTAAAAAAATAGCAATAAAAGGACATTCCACTGTGTGGTCATGGTACCTGATAAATATATAATTATTGAATGAGGAAAATTAAATTAAATTAAGCACAGTAGGTATAATATGCATGACAGTAAGACTGAATTCATTTAAAAACCATCAAAGTATCTTTAAGGTTTTATTCATAAAAACCATAAATATTTAGGATATAATTATTGTTAACCATATTTAAATATTGCATAATATATAATATATAAAATCACGTTTTATCTATTAATATGCATAATTGTATTTTTAGTGTAAGGTAAATTAAATGAAAATTATAGGAAAGAATAAGATTAGACACTGCTTCACTAAAATGTTTCTGGGTCAAGACAACTTTTTTTTTCCCAAAGGACTTTAAATGCACACAAAGAAGACATGAATTGTTTAAATTAAGAAAGTACATCATTTATTCTTGCATCTAAGATGTCTAAGGCTTCTTGATGGAAAATTTTATTAGACCATTTTAAATTCATGATATCACAAAAAAAAAAACAAAAAAAAACAAGCAATTCAGACTAGAAAAATCTAGCTTTAGATAGGCCATTTTTCCAGAGTTCAACAACAGAAGTTCTAAAATTGAAAAACAAAATGAATGTATTCTTCTCAATTTGAACTGATCTGACCTGAACATAGTATAAAGTTAATGAAGTTAGAAAGGCCCACAAAAGCCTCCAAAATTCTTCTTAGTGGCCACAGTCTCTCTCCTAGTCCCTGAAAAACACAGTAATTCCTAGCTAGTTGATCTTCTGTAAATACATCTTTAGTAGTTGCTTGAATGTGTGGAGGCACGCCCACTGGGTGACCTTGCTTCCTTAAGGGACATTTGTTACCAAACCTACGACCTTTTCTGGTTAGGGCTAGCTTATACCAAATGGCCTGGTTTCCTGTGATATTCATTCGTTAGCAGTATTTTTAGAAGATAATTATCATGTAATTAAATCTGTGGATAGCTATTGTCTTAGTCAGGGTTTCTATTCCTGCACAAACATCATGACCAAGAAGCAAGTTGGGGAGGAAAGGGTTTATTTGTCTTACTTCCACATTGCTGTTTATCACCACAGGAAGTCAGGACTGGAACTCAAGCAGGTCAGGAAGCAGGAGCTGATGCAGAGGCCATGGAGGGATGGTCCTTACTGGCTTGCTTCTCCTGGCTTGCTCAGCCTGCTCTCTTATAGAACTCTAGACTTCCAGCCCAGAGATGGCACCACCCACAAGGGGCCATACCCCCTTGGTCACTAATTGAGAAAATGCCTCACAGCTGGATCTCATGAAGGCACTTCCCCAATGGAAGCTCCCTTCTCTGTGATAACTGCAGCCTGTGTCAAGTTGACACACAAAACTAGCCAGTACAGCTATGTTTTGAAAGACAGAAGCTATGAAATCATCAGGGTCTGAGACTATGGCTGTCATGCTTTTTCTTTACATTGATAATTTTACTGGTAGAGATACAAGAGTATCATTTTGTTATAGCAACAGTGAGTTTGAATTTAAAATATAGTTATTTATGGAGACAAATATTTCTTCAATGAAATATCAAAGCAGTAAGTGCATGAGTACATGACAATTATGAAGTAGCTTTCTATCATCTGCTGCTAGGCAACACTACCTTAATTTTCATTCACAGAATAAAATTAAAGAAGTAGATCCCAGATGACACCATTAGATAGAGGCTATAAAATTGAAATTTTGTGTTTTCCCATTAATGATTTGAGATAAGCACGGCGACCTTAGTAAGTTATGTATGTATATACGTATGTATATTTGTGTATGTATGCATGTGTGTGTGTGTGTGTGTGTGTGTGTGTGTGTGTTTGTTATAGGGACACAGAATAGGCAAGACTTACAGGAGACTTACAAGTAGAATAAGCACTGAGCTCAGAGTAAATCAAGATGCATCCTTTGACATCATGTAATAAGTAAAACTTTTCTTCAGGATCGATCAGTGAAATGTTAACTCCCTAAGTCAAGATAAAACCTGAAGCTGAGACAGTGATTAATAAGCTTTAACACCCCACTGTCAAAATACTCAAGCATCTTAGCATTTTAACAACCAACTGCTGTAAGTACCAAGCCTTCAAGTGTAAAAAAGTGAAGCTTTAAAGAAAGAAAAATAAGCAGTGTGTGAAGGGGTCATGCAGGGATTTTCTATAACACATTCTACTAACCACATTCCAAATCTTTGTTGAATACAACTTAAGTAGGAAATTTCATGAATTGATAAAACATAAAGGAAGATCTGGGGGATAAGTTTAAGATAAAATGGAAAATCAAAAGTGCTGTCTAGTCGCAAACCTCCTACTGAATCTACCTCTGGAAGATCAGAAGTCCTGTCTATCTTTTCTTTTCTTTTTCTTTCTTTTTTTTGGGGGGGGGCGATCCCATACTTCCAGCTTAAATTTAATTATAAATTACAACTAATGAATACTATATAGCAAGTACAAGGAGCATAAACAGACTTGGGAAAACCTAATTGTCTTTTTACACACTAAGTTTCGTCTTGTAGGTAGATACATACAAGATAGAAGATTCAAAGTTATGTGGAAACATAGCAGAAGTTTAGCCATTGTATAATAATGCTCTTTTCTTGTGTGTAGACCACTATTACTATGAATAATGTAACTTAAATCAATAGAAGCCATTGTTCAAATTTTAGGTTTACCAGGATAATGAGTACAGTTCCTTGAGGGTGTCTACCAACCATAGATGGAGAACACTGAGAATAAAATGTTGCATCTACACTGAACATATACCAACTTGCTCTTCTTCCTTTTTTATTGGATATTTTCTTTATTTATATTTCTAATGTATCCCCATTCCTGGTACCCCCAACCCCTGGAAACCCCTTGACCAGTACCCAAAACATAATTCACAGACCACATGAAGCTCAAGAAGGAAGACCAAAGTGTGGATGCTTTGGTCCTTCTCAGAAAGGGGAACAAAATACTCATGGGAGGAAATAACAGACACAAAGCATGGAGTATAGACTGAAGGAAAGTCCATCCAGAGACTCCCCTACCTGGGGATTCATCCCATATGCACTCACCAAACCCAGAACTTAGTCCAACCATGGGGGTCCCATATGAAGGAATTGGAGAAGGGACTGAAGGAGTTGAGGGGATTTGTAGCCCCATGGGGAAAACAATAATGTCAACCAGCCAGACCCACCCCCCAGAGCTCCCAGGGAGTAGACCACCAACCAAAGAGAACACATGGAGGGTCCCATGGCTCCTGCTGCATATGTGGCAATGGATGGACTTGTTGGACATTGGTGGGAGGAGTGGACCTTGGGCCTGAGGGTGTTCCATGCCCCAGTGAAGGGAATGCCAGGGCAGGAAGACAAGAGTGTTGGGGGGGAGAACCCTTATAGAAGTAGGGGGAGGGTGGATGGGATAGGGGGTTTCCAGAGGGGAGACCTGGAGAGGGGAAAATATTTGAAATGTAAATAAAGAAAATATCCAGTTTTTTTTTAAAAAAGTGCTTTCTGACAGGAGCCTGATAGAGCTGTCTCCTCAGAGACTCTGCCAGAGCCTGACAAATACAGAGGTTGATGCTTGCAGCTAACCATTGGGCTGACAACAGAATCCCCAAAGAAGGAGTTAGAGAAAGGACTGAAGGAGATGAAGAGGTTTGCAACTCATAGGAACAACAACAATATCAACCAAGACACCCCTTCCCAGAGTTCCTAGGGAGTAAACCACCAACCAACACATGGAAGAACCCATGACCCCAGCTACATATGTAGCAGAGGATGGACTTATCTGGCATTGATGGGAGGAGAGGCCCTTGGTCCTGTGAAGGCTCCATGCCCCAGTATAGGGGAATGCCAGGGCGGGGAGGCAGGAGTGGGTAAGTAGGGGAACACCCTGGTAATGTTTTCAAAGGCCATAGAACATGGAATACAAGCTGCAGAAGAACATCACTCTCAAGTAAAATGAAACCAAACCAAAACAACCACAACAAACAAAACAAACAAGAGCCAGAGAGAATAAGAAGGATTCTAGAATTTTCTTAACTTCTTTTAAAATGCATGACACTGTACCCCTTCATATCTCCCCTGCATCCTTTGGCTGCATTTTCAGATTTAAAGAACAGATTTCTGTGGCAAAACTTGGCATTACATGGCATGAACTAGACATTCAAGTATTACCTAGGCTATCTTGTTAGTCTGGTACTATATGAAAACTCGGTCTTTCTCTGTAAAACTTTGACATTGATCATGTTCATTATTTTTAGATTGGTATACACATTTATAAATTCATACATATATACATACATTTATACATACATACATATGAAACACTTAGATAGAATTAACATGTGTCAAGTGGTTGCCTATGTTAGGCACTTTAATTTAGCCTTTTCCTTCAGGTATTTTATAGCACCCATTGGCTCTGTGCCTGGAAAATACAAGGTGCTCAATTATGAGTTTCTGTCCATTTTCCTGAACTCACAAGGCCCTCCATTATATTACTAGAATATTCTGCTAGCCAGATTCTTACTAAAAGTCAAATTCTGCCTCTTTCAAACTTCTGCCTAATTATAAACTTCTGTGACAACATTAGACCATGCCACTCCCTTTTCTATGAAAGTCTTTCAAATATGTGCAAACATGAAGGATGCTTCCCTTCCCCTCTATCCGGAACAACACACCCACTCTTTCAACTGTTATTTTGAGGCATGATTTCTGGAAATATAGTGTCCCAGTTGCTTATTATAGACACATTCTGGTCAGCTATTGGACCCTTAATTCTCATGGCTTTATCTGAGCACAACTGTTATAATGTAGTACAAGAAGAGATGCTAATCTTTGTGCTAACTTATCATGGGCCACTGAGATGGACCATTGTTTTTAGCATCATTTAATCTGTCACAATATGTGAATTTTTTCATATGCACATTCTGTGGAGTAGGAGACTTTTATGATCATATAATTCAATATTAGTAAACAATGACAAGTGTTTTTATTTGGTAACATATTACAATCCTTAAGATTTTCTTTGTGTCAAGCTACAAAAATAAGCATGGATTTGACACCAAGGACCCAGAGGGAAATTATTGAACTTAATTATGTGTGCTGTTGAACTGTTTTATGAATTCTCCAGTGTGAGTCTTCAGAAAGTCTTGATTTTAAGTTCTGCCAACTATTGATGAATGACACAAGAAAGCCACTTAACCTTTTAGCATCTTAGTACCCTCATTGGCAAACTGCAATCAGTCCATTGCTTCACAAGGACAGAGATACTCTCTCAATTAAAAAGACAAATTGTACATAAAGATATAAGACACTATGACAAAAGTTGCCTTATAAATTTTGAATGGAGGAGTCAGAAGTTGACAAGGTGAAGCTATTCTACTCAGAAGATAAAAAGATCTAAGCTATTTGGAAAATGATATGGAGCCATTTAGCATATTTTTCCATTATTAGCATATTCCTTCTATCTTGGCTTCCTCTCTGATCACCACACCCACCATGCCTCCAGTCTACCTGCAGCTTACTCTTTTCTTCCAAGCCTTGAGTTTTCTGTGGGAATCAGCTTCTTTCCTGCTACCATGTCCTTTCCCTGAGCGCTGTTTGCTTGATAACCTGTGTCTTCTTAATTCTTAAAAAACAATTGGATAGCTGCCCCACAAATAGTGAGTCTTTTCCCACAGCCTAGACCATAGAGAGTAATCAAGCATTCACTAGTGCTACGGCTGTCTCACTAATACAGAATGTGAATTGAGGACAAACCATCTAACTTACTCACAGTCCCTTGACATACACAAAGTCCTTTAACTGAGTGGCAGGACCTTCAGTTGGAACTTCTCAGGTGACACTTGACTTTATATTTTATCACCAGAATGGCTCTCTAAATAAATCCCTGCAAATGAAAATGAAGCTCCTTCTCTTGATTCTGATGAGATGCAATTACATTCTGCAAACAAAAGGGTAAGCCAAGTTCTTTAGGCAACTACATCTCTTGGAAAGACAACTATGTTTTTGACCTTAAAAGGCTTAAGTACAGCTTTTCATTTGGAAGCTTAACTTATTGTTTGCTGCATCTAATAAGGAACTTTAAAGCAATTCAGTGACCATTTAGTCCATTCTAATATTGTTATGTTTAAAACACCCTACTGCTATTTCTCTTCTCTGGCAACCTTGCCTGATATGTGATTGAACCAGCAGAATGTATTCCATGTAGGGTACAAAGCACACTTCCCATGTGAAAGCATCCTGAAGTTACACACATTCAAAGGAGCAGCCACCACATATCTTTGATAAAAATTAAAAAAAAATGGCACTTCACAGTCTGTCAAAACTTTGATACTGAATATTCTAAAAATTCAAATTAGACTGCTTGAATTGGAGTCTCCCATAACCTACACAAGTGGGACATATTGGGCACTCTTTTTATCACTGGGGCCATACCTCTAAAGAGGATTGCTTAGTTTCTTCCTCTCTGCCTAGTCATAGGCAAAGCAATGGGACAGCAAATCTGGGACAAGAATTCTCAAAAAAGAAAATAAACTTCTTCTTCCCAAGCATTTTATATTCTAACAGAAGATGGCAAACATGGTACATTCACAATCTGCATTTTCAGTTTGAAATTATGCGCTTTTTGAGTCCTCCTTACAATGATTAATGAAGACATCCTTTGATGTTTACTGCAACTTCAGTAACTAACTCTGAGATAAGCTAAGTAAACATAGAACAAAACAACAGAAAAACTGCAAGCTTCTTCAGGCTGATCCAAGACTACCCCAAAATGACTAGGACCAACATGGCTGACCAGAAAAAAACATTAATGTCCTTTGCTGCACTATAATGGTGGTCTCAAATCATTAACCATGCAAAACTACCTTCTGCTATCATTCATCTGACTCCTATCATGTCAGACAACCCAAGGACATAAATGTGAATAAGCTTTCCTCTGGGGGGAAATTTTAATAAATTATTGTTTCTCTTGATTCATTTCCACCTTAATTCATGAAAAATAATATTCTCTATTAAAGTCTTCACACACACAGAGAGACACACTCATACATACACACACACATACACACACACACACACACACACACACACCACACCACACCATACACACTAAGTAGTTCTTGGGTCCCCAGCCTTTCCAACATTGAAACTACCATTGGACTACACAATCTACATCATGTAAGTCAATCTAGTAAATCCCATGGCAATATATATTCATTCTATAGCTTATGTTCCTGGACAGAACCCTCACTTATAACGGAGACCCTGACATCCATCAAGACGTAATCTGAGAAGGATTGTTGAAGGCCATGAGTGCTAAATAAACATAGCACATAAACTGCTCCACCTATGCACTAGGTCTTTATACTTATATAAATGTATTCCTGCTATACTCTCCAAAGTTTTGCTGCAAGGACCATGATGTTTCTGACTAACAAAATCATTTTATGAAATAGAAGATTTATGTATCACAGATCCAATAAGATACTATGGAGAAGACAAGATAAAAAGTAAATAGTAAATGAATTATTGAACTTTGTTTCTGACTAATAACATGCTTTATCTAGGAGAACTCATTCTCTGCTTATAAAGTTTACTTATGTATTTATTTGACAAATATTTGCTGAACTGCATCATATGATAGGATATTGGATAGATGCTAAAATTCTATTGGACAGAGATGTGCCTAATCCCACAGAACTTCATAGAAATGAAGCACATATTTAAATAATTGCTAAACTGAAGTCCTAGAAAGAAACACAGGCTAATGTGAATATCTTTCATGAAGGAAACTCACTAAAATATGGAAGTTAAGTAGGTTTCTCTAAAAAAATATATTTTAATGGAGTCCCCAAAATTGAACAGATTTATCTGCCTCCCTCTCTCCATCTCTCCACCCTCCTTCTCTCTCTCTTTCTGTCTTTGTCTCTCTGTGTCTGTCTGTCTGTCTGTCTGCCTCTCTCTCTCTCTCTCTCTCTCTCTCTCTCTCTCTCTCTCTCTCTCTCTCTCTGTGTGTGTGTGTGTGTGTGTGTGTGTGTGTGTGTGTGTGTATGTGTATGTGTGTATACACCAGCGTGTTAAACAGGAGGCAGAGAATGAAAGAAAATATAGTAAGGTAAGGGAGCTGATTGCAGAAAAACAGCTATCTACACTCTGAAGGTTTATGTGATGTAATTTAAGATAGGACAGTAAGGCTCATGGGTAAAGTCCTTACTATAAAAAGAACTGTGAGATTTTTTTCTAAGAATTTGCCACTTAATCCAAAGAACAATTTTAAGAAAAAGAGCATGTGTCTTCAGCAATAGGTCCTTACAATCAGTATGTAGAAAGCAATCAACAGCTTTGGTGGTAGCCTGAAATATTTGGGGATTCCCAAGTGCCCCTTTGGCCAACAATACAACAACAAGTTTCCAGATTTCTTACACTACATGTTTCACTTGTTGGCATATTATGTCTAGTTGAGCCATTTTTTTTCTCATTATTTGGTAACTCCATTTTTATTCCTCTCATATATATGTATGCATCTACTTTAGGCAGCTTCTACAATAGCAGATTTCCAAATGTCCCCTCCAATGGCTCTAAGTGGTAGGTGTCTCTCCCATCCTTGTCCCTCTCTATTCAATCCTCCTGCTCCAGGCTCCCCAGTGTCTCTCCATAACAATATATTCTACTTCTCCATCCTAGGAGTCGTTCTAGCCATTCTTCTTCCTCCTCCTTCTCCTCCTCCTCTGTCCCTTCTTGTGGACCTGACTCTGGTTCATATTTTAAAAGCTATATTTGCTAGTATATCTGATTACCATCCTTTCATTAGCTCTTCTCAGTGTCTTGTTGAGACATCATTGATTTTTTTTTCCTTAAGAATGTTTCCCAGTGCTTCCATAAAATTATCTCTTTCAGATTCTTGAACCAACCCTCACACACTCTCTAGGACCTATGCACATTTTTAACTATTGACTGCCTCTTAAAAACATCAACCAAGTATGTGACTTGCTGTTTAATCTCTCTGAAAACACAATAGCAGGGCCACCCAGAAGCTGAAAAAAGAAAAAGTATTGTAAAAATGTATTGTCGTGTCCTCTGCGGTTACCACCAGAGCTGCTGGCTACAGCATCCAAGGGGAAAAGAAGGAAGAGATGTAGATGAGCAGAAGTATGTAAGTTATCTCTGCACAAGAAATGCCAGACACCAGGAGCCACAACAGGCATGGGCACCCATGTGTGTGGGAGTATGCATGCGTGCGCGTGTGTGTTTGTGTGTGTGTGTGTGTGTGTGTGTGTGTGTGTGTGAGTGAGTGTGTGTGTGTGTGTGTGTGTGTGTGAGAGAGAGAGAGAGAGAGAGAGAGAGAAGTCTTTCTTTTTCACCCTGTCTCCCTCCCTTCTTCTTTCTCTCTCAAATCACCTATTCTTCTAAACAAATATAACATTGACTTGTTTTAAATTACTTCGGTCAACATTCAACAATGTATCTTGATTTTTAGGTAGAATTATATAAAATAGATATCATTCGACAAGGCCTATATTTACCAAAACAAATACCTTAATTTTTTTTACAGCTTTCATTACATACTTTAATATATTATTTTATAGTGAATGGGTTCAAATTAGAGATCAAGAGAAATAATTATAGTGTTTCTAAATGCAAGAATTTTAATGTTTTATTTTTAAACTCCTGCCCTTTAAATTATGCTCTATGTGACCAAAGAGAGACCTTTAAAATTGACTTAGTTTCATGCAAAATTATCATAGCGTTTAATTCAATCCATTTCTTTGAAAGGCAATAATATGTTCTACTTTGGATTAAAACTAACAAAATATACAGAGTTCTAAACTTGCAGAAGGATTTTATGTGATTGTTATCTAGTGTTCTATTTCCAGAATTAAAAAAGATAGTCCACTGCAAGATCATTGTTTTATAAAGAAAAAGAAGCCAGGAATTAAGCAAATGGTAGGTACATGTGAGGTCTGAAAGACAAACAAAAAAAAGGGGAGAGCAAATGATACAATTATAATTTTAAAAAAATGGAAAAATTTGTTTGCTATATACAAATAACAATTGATGAAATATTCTACTCTCCAGAGCAAAGAATCATAAAGTAAAATGGGACTGCTATCCAAACTGTTCTTGTTTTAGGCTAAGCCTAAACATTCACTGTACTCACACTGGAGCACAGTTTATATGCACTAATCCTCAAAGCTTTAGAGATATGCTCTGCATACTCTTAGAACCTTAATAAATCCATTCTTTATGTATATTTAAATCCAAGACACTTTTTTTCTTGAGAGTCCCTTATAATTTATGGAATTAAAGACATTTTAAATGAACTTTATTCTTAGCTCCTCTTAGTGGTAAAAACGCTGTTATTAATAGTAATTATATCTCTAGTAGTACTCTTTTACAAACAATCAATAAGACTGGGGAGATAGGCTCATCAGGTAAGAGCCCTCACATGGCAAGCATGAGTTAAAATCTAGAAATCCAGAAATGTGGTGGTTTCTCAGAAAATTGGGAATAGTTCTACCTGGAGACACAGCTATATTGCTCCTGGTCACATACCCAAAAGATACTTCATATTGCTCCTGGTCACATACCCAAAAGATACTTCATCCTACCACAAGGGCGCATGCACCCCTGTGTAGGACACGTGCACCACTGTGTTCATAGTAGCTTTATTCATAATAGGCAGAAACTGGAAACAATCTAGATGCCCCTCAACCAAACAATGAGTACTGACAATGTGGTTCATTTACACAGTGGAAGTCTATTCAGTTATTGAAAACAAGGACATCATGAATTTTACAGGCAAATGGATGGAACTAGAAAATATCATCCTGAGTGAGGTAACCCAAACCCAAAAGAATATACAATGTATGTATTCATTGATAATTGGTTATTAGCCATAAAGTACAGAATACCCATGCTACACTCCACAGACCCAAAGAAGTTAAATAAGAAGGAAAGCCCAATCAGGCATGCTTGAATCACACTTAGAAGGAAGAACACAGTAGTCCTACAAGACAGGGGGAAGGAGGGAACTGGGTGGGAGAGGGGAGTGGGAGAGGAATGGGGGCAGTGTCAGGTACGGAGGAAGTAAGGACAGAATCACAGAGAGCCAAGGAAAGGAATGGAAATCTGCAGCTGCCAGGAATTGGGGTTGAGGAAATCCCAAGGAAGACCAAGAGACTTGGGATCACGGAGGTTCCCAGGAGTCAATGAGAAAGACCATAGCCAAGATGCCTAACAGTGGAGACATGGAACCTGGAGAGGACACCTCCTGAAACCAGGCAGGACCCCCAGTGGAGGGATAAGAACACCAACCCACCCACAAAATTCATGGCCCAAAATTTGTCCTGTCTACAAGAAATGAAGAGGCAAAGATGCAACAGAAACTGAAGGAATGGCCACCCAGTAACAGGTCCCAACATGAAGCCCATCCCATGGGCAAGCACCAATCCCTGACACTATTAATGATACTCTGTTTTGCTTTTGGACAAGAGCCTAGCAATACTATCCTCTGAGAGGCTCTGCCCAGCAGCTGACTGAAACAGATGCAGATACACACAGCCAAACATTGGATGGAGGTCTGAGACTCTTAAGGAAGAGTTTGGTGAAGGATTAAAGTGCCTGAATGGGATGGGAACACCACAGAAAGGCCAACAGAGTCAAGTACCCTGAACCCTTGGGTGCTCTCAGAGACTGAGCCCCTAGCTGAAGAACACAGACACTGCAACGAGGCCCCCCGGCATATATGTAGCAGACGTGCAGCTCAGTTTCCATATGTGTCCCCCAACAACTGGAGCTGGAACAGGAGCTGTCCATAAATATGGTATACATTTTCCAACAGGATTGCCTTGTTTATCCTCAGTGGGAGAGGATGAGGCTAAACTGGCAGAGACTTGATGGGCCAGGTCAGGGGAATGTTCAGAGGGGCTCCACCCTCTCAGTAGAAAGGAAAGGAGGAATGGGGGAGTTGTTCTGTGAGGAGGGACCAGGAGGGGGCAGTATTTTGGAGATAGATAGATAGATAGATAGATAGATAGATAGATAGATAGATAGATAGATAGATAGATTTAAATAAAAAAAAAAACCAAAAAAACAGAAAACACTAATGTAAAAAGCTCAACATAGGGCAACTGCTTGTAACCCTAGAGCCATGTGTATACAGAAAGCATACTTTGCCAGGCAGCCTAAGCAAAAGAACAAGGTTCCAGTTCAGGTTTCTAGACAAAAGGTAAAGGATGATAGAAGTCTCCCAATATCCTCCTATGACCTCTCAATATGCATAATGGTGTAGACATGTATACCACCCCATACACTCACATGTAGGCACTGCACACATACAACCACAGAAAATAAGTAAATTAAATTTTATATATATTGTATAGAGATAGTACTCTACATTAAATAATTCTTGATTATATAAATGGTTGATAATTTGTATTTACTTAAATAAATATAAATGCTTACTAGTTTGCATTTATACAGTTCTGTATAGAAGATATTTGAGTTATAATTCATTATTAATTTCTAACCTTCATTTTCTCTTACAATAATATGTAAGATATTTATTCATTTTTAAATATTAATTCTAAACATTGGTTTCATTTTATCTATCAATTTGTGTGTTATATATAAATTTTTTGGAACAGGTATATAATAATATACAAGCAAAGGCCAAAGGAAGCAATGAAGTATCCTTATAAATTAATTTCTGTCCTATTTCCTTGAAGTGTTTGTGTGGGTTCTTACATACATTCACACACACACATACACACACACACACACACACACATATATATATATATATATATATATATATATATTCCCACATTTAGAAGTCTTTATGTTTCAGCTAGGTGGGCTCACTTATTTGACTCAGAGACTTTCTGTCTCCACCCATACCAGTAGGATTTAGCCAGGTTTTACATGGGTTCAGCAGACCTTAACTCAGATCCTCATGGTGATTAGTAATTTTTGACACGGACAGAGAAACTTTATACATGGCTTATTAAATATTTAATTTAAATGTATAAGAAAACAATTTAAGACATCATTAAATACCATCTTAATTAAGATATGGATTTTTCCTTTATTTCTTTTGTAAAATTTGTGAAGAATATCAGTATTTTTGAGTTAATATATACTTTCAGATTCACATTACTTAACATCTGAGGGGGAAAAAAGTATATTTTCCTAAGCCAAGTATGAATTGCATAGCCTTTTCAAATGTAATACAAGTTCCATGATTAGATTTTGTAGAAAATCAAGTTTCAATTTAAAAGCCAGCTTTAAATACATACATACAAAATTGCGTATGCATTATGCTCAATGATCTTAGAAAAAGCATGTAGAATCTCTCAAAGCTAGAGTGTCTGCTTTGACTCACGTGCCAAGTTATAATTTTATTCTTTACTTTTTGTTCTCATAGCCATCTCATGCAGCTACGAGATCACCACCAAATTCAGGAAAAAGGCTTCGCTTCTCCACAAAGACAGTTGAGTTGCCCATGTACTACAAATGCAGGAAACTTTCAAAAAGCAAACGACAATATCTTATTCTTGTTCTTGAATGCATAGCAGATTTGGAACTTAATGACTAAAAATTCTGAGTATTTGGATGTTGGTTTTTATATCATTCTCTTGCAATCTGTCACTATTAATGACACAGAAGAAAAGCATAGACCATTGTACTCCAGAAAAATAGTTAAATACAAATATTAGATATGATAGTCTTATTTAACACAATTAAATACACAACTTTTCTGATACATAACCTTTTCAGGCAAAAAAATAAATAGGGTTTTCTTTGTATATTCTCTTATTTTATTATCCAAACAAAATTGAGGCAAATACACACACACACGCACACACACACACACACACACACACACACACACACCACAAGACAATGCTGCATAATCTTTCAGTAAGTATATGAACGTAACAAATGAGTGGCAATATATGAAGTTATTGATAATCCTTTCACTTTGTTGTGTTCTTCTTTAAATAAGATTACTTTTCTCATTTGATTTCAACCATTATCACTCAACTAAATCATTCTGTTTGATATATAATGAGCAACAAAATTAACATAGGTAAGCAAGGTTGGCCATTATTTAAACAAATGATTCCATGAGCCATTTTCTCATCCATATAAATACTTTGTAAGTTTTCTATTTATGTATTACAATTAATCTTAAATGTAAGATTTTACTTACTATTGCTATACAACCTCACCTTCACCTAGATACCTAGTCATAGAATCAGATGTATGCAGAGGATACAGGAAATGCAGACAACTGTAAAGTCCACCCTCATGATGGTAGATTTCTTTTTAGTCATCATTAAGAAATCAAACAACATTAAAGAGTATGCACTAAAGCTTGACTTATGGTACAAAGTAAATAATTTAGAATTTCGTTTTCTTAAGTCAAATTCAGATAGTTGTGGGTCCTTATTCAGGATTGCTATGGTATAGGTGAAAACAATATTCAGGGTGTGATTGGTTGGTTGTTCTTCCTAGGGAGAACCCTAACCTTAACCCAAACCCATTCAGCTCTTTTAGTCCTTTCTCTAATTCCTCCAGTGGGGATCCTGTGCTCAGTCCAATGGTTGGCTGAGAGCATCTGCCTCTGTAATTGTCATGCTCTACTTCACCCCACCCCCAACATGGGCTTGACTCATATTTATTAATCACCTGTTAAGAAAAATCTCTACAGATTTGCTTACATCTAATCTGGATGGAGCCATTTTCCCAATAAGATTCTTCTTCCAAATGTATATCAGGATACAAAGCCAACCAGAACATCAGGATTTTGGTAAACAATTAGACCAGGGACCCATGGTTAGAAATAGGAGTAGGAGCAGTATCAAGATAGCAAAAGCCTTTCCAAGAGTGACTATGGCCTAGTAGGGTGAGCATAAAGCCCACAAAGCCCTTTATAATTTCTAGAACCTGTCACCATCTTGTAATAGGATATATAGGACAACTTGAATTTGTGTTCCCACATCATGGTCATTCATATTTGGCTTCAGAAAAAAAAATATCTTATACTTCCTTAAGTAAAAGAAGAAATAAATTCAAAGGTTATATTTGAATTTAAGGACAGGATATTTTCTTTAATAAAAATAAATGACAATCCAGAGACTGCTCCACCTGGGAATCCTTCCCATATTCAATCATCAAATCCAAACACTATTGTGGTTGCCAGCAACTGCTGGCTGACAGGAGAGTGTTATAGCTTTCTCCTGAGAGGCTCTGACAGCATCCAACTAATACAGAAGTAGAGGCTCACAGCCATCCATTGGACTGAGAGCAGGGTCCCCAATGAAGGAGCTAGAAAAAGGACCAAAGAAGCTGAAGGGTTTGCAGTCCCTTAGGATGAACAACAGTATGAAGTAACTAATACCCTCAGAGCTCCAGGAACTAAACTACTAACCAAAGAGTACACATGGTGGGACTAAGGGCTCCAGCAGCATATGTAGCAGAGGATGGCCTAGTTGGTCATCAGTGGGAGGAGAGGTCCTGGGCCCTGTGAAAGTTCTATGCCCCAGTGTAGGGGAATGTCAGGGCCAGGAAGCAGGAGAGGGTGGGTTGGTGAGCAAGGGGAGGGGAGAGGGAACAGGTTTTTGTTTTTGTTTTTGTTTTTTATTTTATTTTCGGAGGGGAAACTGGGAAAGGAGATATCATACAATAAGTAAATAAAGAAAATATCTAATAAAAAAAGAAAAAGAAAAAATAAGTAAACCTTTTCTAAGTCCTTTTTTGACAGACGTCTTTAGGTGGCATTATTACTTGTTCATTAAAATATAGACAGTTCTGTCAAAACATGATTAAAGCTGATTGTGCTTTTAAAAGACTGACACATGCTTATAAGAGTATGCATTTCTTATTCTCTAATATAGATACTTTCTAATATATTATCTAATGGAATCTCTGGTGTGCTCATGTGTGTGTGTGATACACTTTTACAGTCTATTTATGAATATATTTACAAGCATATTAATCTCATAAAAATGATTCTTTTATACTTTCTCAAAGTTGTTATTATCAAATAGAATATCTATACCTAGATAATACACCTATAAATAGGGAAGTAGATAGATGCTGTTTTCTGAAAACATGTCTGTGTATCAATTTATTTATTTTCATGTATGATAGTAAAGATTTAAAGTTTTGGAGTAATAGCACACGTGGGTCCAATGAGGTAAGGACATTGTTATTATTCTAGGTCAATACACCAAGCATTAGATTTATTCATTTATAATCCTAATGTAGACTATTTTTAGTAATGTGCATACAGCTAAATGCAGCCACAGATTACAATCGGAGATAAAGTACATTATGAGTGCAGCCCATATCCCAATGCTTTGCAAATAGCTGACAATTAATAGCTATTTTGTAGTGTGACATATTTTTGAAAAGAAAAATAAATTTGAGATATAAAAGCTGGTAGGTCAGGCACCTTTCTAGTAGAGCTAAACTACTGAATGTCTATGGTAGCCAGGAAGACCAATGGGATGACAAAAGGGGAGAAACTGGCCAGAATTCTAATGAGGGTAGAGGTCTGCTGGTTCATTCCCATTACTCGCTACACCATGGCTCATATGGTTTGTTTTAGAGAGTTCACAAAGCGTAGGACAAGAACACAAAATCTGTGATTTTTATGCCTTGATACTTTCTATTTTACGCTGTAACCTTGTAGTGGTGATAAAGTACAGAGTAAGTAAGTATTAGAGATTTATTTTTGTTTCACCAACTACATGCTGGCTTGGTGGCCAAATGTTAATAATAGCCAACTAGATTATTTTTCCTTCCAGAAAGAACTAGGAAGAAAGGCTGCATAAACAGTGGGCTGCAGGAGCATCTTTTCTATAAAGAGAGCTTCTCAAAAACAATGCATTGAAATGTGTTTCATCAAAACTAATGTTTCCTAACAGAGAGAAAGGAAAGTCTCTCTAGAGCATCCCAGAGTTTCTTAAAAGAAAAAAAAGCACAACTTCCATCCCTCTGATTCCTCCTCCTCTGCTGCCTCCTCCTCCTCCTCTTCCATGTTTTATTTATTTATTCACGTATTTGATGTATAATCTCTTGATTCCCATGATGGCTTTGACTCTGTGTACCCAAGAAAGACCCTGAATTCCTGATCTTCTGCTCCTCTTACTCCCATTACTACCCCATCTCTCTCTCTCTCTCTCTCTCTCTCTCTCTCTCTCTCTCACACACACACACACACACACACACACACACACACACACACACACACACACAAAACCTAGTTGTACTCTGCTAAATGCAGAGGATCAAACCCAGGACCTTATGTGTGCTGGGCAAGCCTTCCACCCACTGAATTATACTCACAGCAGCCCCTTATCAATCTAGTTTCAAAGATCTAATTTTATTTTCTTTCTGAGAAGGGGACTAAAAGGAGTATTTCAGTTATACTAAAAGAAGTCACTCTTATTTATTTACAGGGGAAAGGTAGAAATTCTACAGTTAAAATCAAGTACCAGAGCATCTCCTGGGTGCAAATGGGTGAAGTGTTCCTGCCCATCCAGGCACTAGAAACCAACTGGAATGTTTCTCATATTGATTAATGAGCAAATGCTCTCTCTGTTATTTGTGTCTGTTTCAGGTAGCTGACACAAATCTGCTGGTTGCCCATCTCTCTCTCTGATATTCAAGTCACAAGACAAGGGTGGCGATGTTCTGTCAACTAATTTGAGTCCATAGAGGCTAACCAAGCCTGAAGTCCCAACCACAAAGCCTGCATGGACCTGACCGAATCACTCTATGCATATGTTATAGTTGTGCAGTTTGGTCTTTTGGGACTCCCAACAGTGGGAACAGGAGCTGACTCTGTTTCTGCTGCCCGCCTTTGGGAACTTTCCCCCTACTAGGTTGCAATGATATATGAACAAACTATCTTAATAAGTAAGTGAGAAGAAAATGATTAGAATTACTTTTAATAAAACATGAAATTAAATATGTATGTGGGTTAAGCACAAAATTTATATAACAGTTATAGAGACTACTTAGGAGCCAGCAATTTCTTACTTAAAGAAACTATTCATAGTTACACATAGAATTCTTGGCCTTGTTATTATTTTTTTTTCAAATACATTCACTATATTGAGTTCAATATGCTTCATAAGAATTTTAGAGCTATGGTTTGGAGCATGTAGCTCAAACATCTGTATATAACTTTCATATTCTAAAGGTTAAAAGTTATATAAACCTTATCATTTGTCAATAAGAAGCTGAGGAAGAGCAGCACTCCATAAGGAAACCAGCAGTCTCAATTAACCTGGACCCCCAAGACCCCTGACACAGAGCACCCAACCAGGCAGCATACACCAGCTGATATGAGGCCCCCAACACATATACAGCAGAGGACTGCCTGATCTGGCCTCAGTGAGAGAAGATGCACCTAACCTTGGAGAGATTTGAGGCCCAGGAAGTGAGGAAGTCTGGTGGGGTGGGGGTAGGAAGGTGGAGACCTCATATTGGAGATGGGGGAGGAGGTATGGGATTAGGAACAATCAAAGGGCAGACTGTAAAAAAATATTAAATAATAATAATAACAATAATATCATAAAAGTTATACAATTATAAATAGTTTTACATGGCATCACTACAGAGTATATATGATACAGGCATGGACATGTCTATATGTACACAAACACACTTGGTTTTCAATGAAATCTAGTGATGCATCCAATCAACTGAGGCAGATGTAAATTGCAAAACACAGTTGTCATTAAAGCAGACTCTATCTCAGTCACACTAATGTACATTCTGTTTCTGCTGCCCCTGGTATTCAGCTTTCTCCTTCACTGCCCCTTTGCCACAGCCTCATTTACTTTTTCACTTGTGTGGCCTCAAATAGTTTCTGTGCATTGCATTTCAAAAACCAAGAGCTAAGAACTCAAGTGTTGAGCACTACTAAGGTCAACTCTTCCTAGGATACAGGTAACCTTTGCTATGTAATTGTAATAACTATTTCGTTGATGTATGCATCTACTTGTGATTTTCCTCTAAATTCGCTTTAAAATATGTAGAGCTTCCAAAAAAATGTTCATTTACCTAAATTAGGAGGTGAGACAGTAGTTGCTCTCCCCATACTCTTCTCTTCCTACTGACAGGTGTAAGATAGACAATAGATGAATGACTAAAGCCACCCATTCTTATCTCATTGCTCTGCTGACTCTCTTAGTCCTCATCCTTTCAGAAAAAGGCTGACTTGCAGTATGTCCTGTCCTAAACCCAGACAGAATCCGTTTATCGATCTAACGACGACAGCTGCTCCTCTAAGCTGGGATGTCCATCACTTCAGCATTGCTTCTCTTATTATTTGCCCAAGGGTACCTCTCTGTTGCTTATTTCTGCCCATAGTCATAGCCCCTGCCTGGTAAAGGGATACAGCTACCAGGTCTAATCACTCAGGGCTCCCTTTGCAAATCATGACATCATAAGGAAGAATAGTGAAAGAAAAGGATGTACCCGCAGGAAAGAGAGGTCCCGATTGTGCTCGATGCTGGTGATCTCCAGGTTGCCCATGACTACCTCGCAGTTTTCATAGTATTTGCGCAAGGCTCGGTACTGCTGTTCCAGGTCAGAGAGAGAGCTCAATTTGTTCTCTGTTCCTGCGCACACTGAAAAGACAAAGACACACCTTAAATTATATAATGTGTAGATGACTATCTTAAACAAAATTGATTACTACATGATTTACCCCAATTCATCAAGTTATTCAAATGTGATCGAGAGTCATAGACCACTATCACTTGAGAGATAAATTATCTTAACTTTTTATTGTTTAATCACACATGCCAAGCAAAGGAAACAAAGAGTAGGTCCCATGGGAATTTTTCAATTTATCTTTTAAGGAGATAAATTTGAAATAATCACATTTGCTCTGCTTGTACAAAAGCATGCAAGAGGATGATTTAATTTCATCAACATATATTTTTATTTGGAATTTATAGTATACCCTTTTTTCTGAAAAAGTATCTCCATGTAAATAAGACTGAAAGATGAGAACAACACTTAAAAATGATTTATCTACTTACTATAAGCTGCTCTAGCACATCATGTAAGTGATACACATAAGCACATGAAGCCCACCCTCAATAATATCATCTTTAAAATGTGTTAAGCATCTTGATTGAAAATATTTTTTAAAGTATGCCATAAATAAGTATGTGACAAAATGCTGATATTAACTGAGTCATCCACATGCATATTCATGAATATGGTTCAAAAGAATATGGTCTGCTGGTACATATAATATCCTACATTTGATCAGTGGGTTATGTTTTTCTTCATATGTAAGCCCATGAAGGTACACATAGAGATGCCTGTTTTGCATGTGTATTGGTACCCATTTTGTTTTGTACAGTCATTTTTTCATATTATTTTTCAAAGTACATAATACAGTATATAAACATATCTATGCACAGATATGTACATTTAATATACATTATTTTCTGTATATAACTCAGTACAGATTAATTTTCAGTGGGCTAAAACATTGGAATATGAATCTGACAATATTACTGATTAACTTAAAGAATGCATTATGCTTGTGTCTCCTTATAGTAAGTTACATAAATATACCCAGAATAAAACACAAATAACATCAAAGATGCTGCTGACAGAGGTTGATACACATACATAAGTCACAGACACAACTGTTTGTCTTATATGGAGAATTGACAAATAACAATGCCTAGAGTTTAGGGGGTAGGATACTGTAGATGGGAGAAAACCTTGTAGAATGCTCATTAATATTTAAGACTATCTTAAAGCCTTATTTTTCCTATAAGTACAGCAAAAATAACAAAAAACTAAAAGTTTTGAAGCATGATTGGGAGGTTGTAAAAACATTGACTGATAGACAAAGCCTACAGAAGGATGTCTCAATCCAAGGGTGGTCTTGACCTATCCCATTGATGATACAAAGCCTAAGCACAGGCACACAGAACTATAGACTAGAACCCCAGAAACCATAACCACTGCAAAGCGTTTTCTTTATAAGTTGAGTAATCAGGTGTTTGTTAGAAATAGGGTCTTTGTAAATGTGGTCCAGTTAAAGTGATGGTAAGGATTCCTGGTACAATGTGTTCTATGTTCATTCAAGAGAACGTAGCCCCTGAGCTATGGAGATGGGTCACTGAATAGTATTTGTTGCTCAAGCATAGGGCCTGAGTTTATACCTCCAACACTCACGTGAAAACAAAATAAACAAATAGGCAACTGTAGTTAGCACATCGGTATCCTGGCACTGAAGGTTAGGCAGGGCAGAGGCAAGCAGATCTTTGGGTTTACTGGTCAAACAGCCTAGCCAAAATGGTGAAAGGTGCATGTTCAATGAGTGATTCTGTCTTAGAATAAATAAATGAGATAGATAGATAGATAGATAGATAGATAGATAGATAGATAGATAGATAGATAGATAGATAGATGGATGGATGGATGGATGGATAGATAGATAGATAGATAGATAGATAGATAGATAGATAGATAGATAGAT
>JADRCD010214924.1:0-33548 GCA_019843815.1 Montemys delectorum
GTTAGGTCTTTGTGTGGTTTAGGTATAAGAGTAATTGTGGCTTCATAGAAAAAATTGGGTAGAGTACCTTCAGTTTCTATTTTGTTGAATAATTTGAGGAGTATTGGTGTTAGGTCTTCTTTGAAAGTTTGATAGAACTCTGCACTAAAACCATCTGGTCCTGGGCTTTTTTTGGTTGGGAGACTATTAGTGACTGTTTCTATTTCATTAGCAGATATGGGACTGTTTAGATCGTTGATCTGATCTTGATTTAACTTTGGTACCTGGTATCTGTCTAGAAAATTGTCCATTTCATCCAGGTTTTCCAATTTTGTTGAGTATAGGCTTTTGTAATAGGATCTCATGATATTTTGGATTTCCACAGTGTCTGTTGTTATGTCTCCTTTATCATTTCTGATCTTGTTAATTAGTAAACTATCTCTGTGTCCTCTAGTTAGTTTGGCTAAGGATTTATCTATTTTGTTGACTTTCTCAAAGAACCAGCTCCTGGTTTGGTTAATTCTTTGTATACTTCTTTTTGTTTCTATTTGGTTGATTTCAGCCCTGAGTTTGATTATTTCCTGACTTTGACTCCTCTTGGGTGAATTTGCTTCCTTTTGTTCTAGCACTTTCAGTTGTGCTATCAAATTGCTGGTGTATGCTCTCTCTAGTTTCTTTTTGGAGGCAATTAAAGCTATGAGTTTTTCTCTTAGGACTCCTTTCATTGTGTCCCATAGATTTGGGTATGTTGTGGCTTCATTTTCATTAAACTCTAGAAAGTCTTTAATTTCTTTATGTCTTCCTTGACCAAGTTATCATTGAGTAGCGTGTTGTTAAGCTTCCACATGTATGTGGGCATTCTATTGTTTATGTTGTTATTGAGGAACAGCCTTAGTCCATGGTGATCTGATAGGATACAAGGAATTATTTCAATATTCTTGTATCTGTGGAGGCCTGATTTGTGACCAATTATATGGTCAATTTTGGAGAAGGTACCATGAGGTGCTGAGAAGAAGGTATATCCTTTTGTTTTAGGATAAAATGTTCTATAGATATCTGTTAAATCCATCTTTTCATAACTTCCATTAGTCTCACTGTGTCCTTGTTTAGTTTCTGTTTCCATGATCTGTCCATTGCAGAGAGTCGGGTGTTGAAATTTCCCACTACTATTGTGTGCGGTATAATGTGTGCTTTGAGCTTTAGTAAAGTTTCTTTTATGAATGTAGATGCCCTTGCATTTGGAGCATAGAGGTTCAGAATTGAGAGTTCATCTTGGTAGATCATACCTTTGATGAATTTGAAGTGTCCCTCCTTATCCTTTTTGATCACTTTAGGGTGAAAATCGATTTTATTCGAAATTAGAATGGATACTCCAGCTTTTTTCTTGGGACCATTGGCTTGGAGAATTGTTTTCCAGCCTTTTATTCTGAGATAGTGTCTGTCTTTGTAACTGAGGAGGATTTCCTGTATGCAGCAAAATGTTGGATCCTGTTTACATACCCAATCTGATAATCTATATCTTTTTATTGGAGAATTGAGTCCATTGATGTTAATTGATATTAAGGAAAAGTAATTGTTGCTTCCTGTTAGTTTTGTAGTTAGAGCTGGCATTCCGTTCATGTCTCTATCTTCTTTTAGTTTTGTTGGAAGATTACATTTTTGCTTTTTCAGGGATGTAGTTCCCCTCCTTGTGTTGGAGTTTTCCATTTAATACCCTTTGAAGGGCTGGATTTGTGGAAACGTATTGTGTGAATTTGGTTTTGTCATGGAATACTTTGGTTTCTCCATCTATGGTGATTGAGAGTTTTGCTGGGTATAGTAGTCTATGCTGGCATTTGTGTTCCCCTATCATCTGTATGACCTCTGTCCAAGATCTTCTAGCTTTCATAGTCTCTGTTGAGAAGTCTGGTGTAGTTCTGATAGGCCTGCCTTTATATGTTACTTGGCCTTTTTCCCTTACTGCTTTTAGTATTCTTTCTTTGTTTTGTACATTTGGTGTTTTTACTATTATGTGGCAGGAGGAATTTCTTTTCTGGTCCAGTCTATTTGGAGTTCTATTGGCTTCTTGTATGTTCATGGGCATCTCATTCTTTAGGTTAGGAAAGTTTTCTTCTATAATTTTGTTGAAGATATTTACTGACCCTTTAGGTTGGAGATCTTCACTTTCTTCTATACCTATTATCCTTAGGTTTGGTCTTCTCATTGTGTCCTGGATTTTCTGGATGTTTTGGGTTAGGGTCTTTTTGCATTTTGCATTTTCTTTGACTGTTCTGTCAACGTTGTCTATGTTATCTTCTGCCCCTGATATTCTCTCTTCTATTGCTTGTATTCTGTTGGTGATGCTTGCATCTATGTTTCCTGACTTCTTTCCTAAGATTTCTAACTCCAGAGTTGTCTCTTTTTGTGATTTCTTTATTGTTTCTACCTCCATTTTTAGGTCCTGGATGGTTTTACTCAATTCCTTCACTGTTTTTTTTTTGTGTTTTCCTGCAATTCCTTAAGGGATTTTGAGTTTGCTCTTTAAGTGCTTCTACTTGTTTACTTGTGATCTCATGTAATTCTTTATGGGATTTTTTTGCTTCCTCTCTATGGGCTTGTACCTCTTTACCTGTGTTCTCCTGTATTTCTTTAGGGGAGTTATTCATGTCCTTCTTAAGTTCCTCTATCAGCATTGTGAGATATGATTTTAGATCCAAATCTTGCTTTTCCGGTGTTTTGGGACTTGCTGTGGTGGGAGTACTAGGTTCTGATGAAGCCAAGTAGTCTTGGTTTCTGTTGGTAGGATTCTTGCGTTTGCCTTTCCCCATCTCTTGATCTCTGGTGATAGATATTCTTGGTGTCTCTGACTAGAGCTTGTTGTGTCCCTGTAGCCTTGCAACTCCCTTGCAACTTTCGAGGCCTGTGACTCTGGGCTGGTCCCATCTTAGAAAGTCACTGTAGAGAAAATGGCAGATCTCACCTGAGTCTCTGGGCTGAAACATGTCCTGGAGGCAGACCCTCCCCTAGCAGGGAAAGGGCAGAGAGGGTTGCTGATCCAGCTCTGCCTCTTGGAAGCTGAAAGGATCCTGTCCCTGCTATCCTGTGAGTCCCCTGTGACTCTTGAGGCCTGTGCCTCCTAGCTGGTTCCTCCTTAGAAAGTCACAGGGGAGAAAATGGTGGATCTCACCTGAGTCTCTGGGCTTAAGCACCGTGATGATGTATTTTAAATGGCCATGATTTTATTAAAATTTAAACATATGCAAATTTAACAGTTATTTGAAAGTAAAAGAAAATAACAAGTATAAAAGGACATGAATGTTCACTTAGCTCACATTCTTATCAGCTAGGAAACACAAAGTAAAATTGTTTCATGACAAACAACATCCTGTAAAATTAATACATGGGAGACAAATTTGAGGTGAAACATATTTTTCAGCTAGCAGAATCTCCACACTACATAGGGACATGGTCTATGTGTGTAAACCTATGTTTTCAGGATATGAGTTTCTAGTAGAAGTCACTGCAGGGCACCTGGGAGAGCAGCTGCTTTTGAAATACCTTTGCAATTATACTAACAATTGAGAATCCATGAAGAAGTGCAGATGCTTTATAGACAGGTAGATGGGAATCAAATACCTAATTGCCATGATTTAAAAAAAAGAAATTCCACAGGAAAAAAAGCTGTTTGCATCCTTTACTAATCAAATCAGATTAAATTATACATTTTAGAAGAAAGAGTTGTGCTGCAAATTTTTTTTTTTTGTGAAATGGAAATTATCCCCTCCTCCTCTGTGTGTGTGTATATGTGTGTGTATGTGTATGTATGTGTATGTGTGTGTGTATGTGTATGTGTCTGTACATGTGTGTGTCTATGTGTGTTTCTGTGTCTGTGTGTGTGCATATGTGTGTGTGTGTTTTTGTGTGTGTGTGACATTTCCATTTTGAGCGTCTGTCTCTTGCTTTCTGTGAGGGTAACTAGACCAATTTTATATCTACATGGAAGTTTGGGGAGCTATACTTTAACATGGTAATATATACATGCAAACACACTCTAGAAAACAAAGACCACACTGGGCACATTTTAGGTTTACAGAAGTGAAAGAAAACCTAGATGCATACATGAGCAAATACAGGGATGAGTTTGGTCCACCCCCAGCTGTTACAGAAGTCTTTGATTCTAGAGCTTCAGCAGTTGTAGCATCGGCATGGGCATCAAAGCAAATACAAAATAATTCCCTATTCTGTCTTGTACTGTGTCTTTTCTTTAATGCTAGGCTAGGGTTGGCTGTAATCCACAGTGTTTCATGTAAGGAGTAGTGGATTGCTTGGGAGTGCCTGGCCTACATTCACTCCATAAATGTAATTACCCTTCTTTTGTTTCCTAGACCTAAAACAAAATTGTTTTTTAGGCTTTTATTCTGTCTGGACTGAATTCTGGTCTCACATTTCTGCTTGGCTCTCCAGTCCAGTTCCAATGCAGCAAAATCCTCTAACCACTTGGGCCTCTCCAGTGTGCATCTGCTACTTGCTTGAAAATTAAATTTCTAGGAGACAACAGTTTTCACTCAAAATCTCTTTCATCTGAATCTCTTTCATGGAGCTTCCATTCTATATGTTTTTGTTTGCTCCTGTTGTTTTGGTTATAGTTTTCCTGTTTTATTTTTCTTCTTTCTGTTTACAATGGAATTCTACTATCAATTTTACAAATTTTTCTTGAGTATAATAAACTCATATTGAGCACAATAAACAAACTCTCGCTACAAATATTGTGTTACGGAATCTTAATCCTATCACTAGCAAAGGACATTAGCAATACTTGAGAGACTATAGTTAACTCACAGATCTAAAATCAGGTTAAGGCAGCCTGAGCTGAGCCAGTGTTCAGGAAAGTACTGAATAGAGAGGCCAGCAACGTGGGCTGACAGCTGTAATGACTTGGATTTTGTAATGTTAGTACGATTGTCATGCTGGGTTTTATTCTAAAAACTGTGAGTTTAAAGCAGGCATAAGATTTTTCATGGATATAAGTTTCAGAGAGTTTACTGCTATAGGAATATGTAAATAGATTAGAAAAAAGGCAAGCCTGTCTGACATAGAGGCTTTTACCAGTCTTCACCTGGAAAAATAGCAGCGTTTCGAAGCTTCTTCCACTACTTTGTGGGTTCTTCTTTCTTCCACTCATTTTCCATCACCCTTTCAGTCCCTTAACACCAGAAAAGCAAAACAAAAGAATAGAGAATAAAGGAAAGAGATCCCTGAGTCAAGTCAAGGGTTAAAAAATGGGCTGCCTTAGGAGCAGATCACTTCTGCTGTTTGGGGTTGTTGAGTTATTGGGGCAAGTTTGGTCTTTGCTGTCATAATATCTAATTTCTTCTTCTTGTCTCTTCTGTATGCATGACTACTTAACAAACCACAGCCAACACAATTGACAATAACCAGCCAACAATCAACAACCAACCACCCACTATCAACTCACATCTCTCTGGTTGATATATCCTCTAAAAATTCTCTAGAATTCCAAAAGTCAGGTAATGCAGAAACTATCTGCAGCTGACAAAAATCACACCTCTGCTAGAGCATTAGCAAATCATAATCAGCGGCTGTGGACAGTCGGAAGCAGCCCTATATCCCACACTTGGGATTAAAATGCAAACATATGCTTATAACATTTCTGTGTGTTTCTTTTAAAGAAACCAAAATTCCCAGATTGTTACTACAGCTCTTCGATAAGGTGGTAGCTTCAGGTGAGAGGCTGGGAAGGGTCCAGGGCAGCTGATGAACTGGGGGGATTGATCCAGCTGAAGGAACTGGGAAAAGTTCAAAGAAACGAGCTTTGGCAGTAGACAACAAGTTGCTGAACCTGGGTTTAAGTTCTACATTCTAGAAGATTGTAGAATGATCAGTGGCTCAAAGAATGTAGAATGCCCAGGTTGAAAACTCAAGTAAGATGTCTGGCCTTAAGGTAGTCAAACTTGAAGGGCAAACACATGATGCTTTATAGTACAGGCATGGTGGTTCATCTTGGTGTTTTGGTTCAAAATATTAAGGATCAAAATCATGATTATATAAAGGTCTGTTTGATTTTAAATCAACATTTCCAGTGTAATATGGAAGAGCTTTCCTATGCTTTTCTAGTTCTAGATGGAGATATGTGTATTTAAAAATATATAACCAAGGACTATACATGGTGAGACTGATTGTTTTGGCAGCATGTGTATAGTAGAGGATTGCAAAGTTGATCATCAATAGGAGGAGAGGTCCTCGGCCCTGTGAAGGTTCTTTGCTCCAGTGTAGGGGAATGCCAGGGCCAATAAGTGGGAGAGGGTGGGGTGGCAGGCATGGGGATGGGGGAGGCAACAGGAGTTTGTACTTGCTGTTTTTGTTTGTTTGTTTGTTTGTTTGTTGGAGGGGAACTGGAAAGGAGAAATTCACATGTAAATAAAGAAAATACCTAATTTAAAAAAAAATAAAAAAAAAATAAAAATTGAAAACCTCTGAATTGCAAAAACAGTCAAAGCAGAAGCAAAAAAAGTATTGCCTTAGTAACATTTTTTCATTATCCCCTTTAAGTAAGTTTTAGATATTACTAGTGGGTTTGCATATAATTTGTATGTGTAAAATTATAAGACCTATTTCACAAGTTAGAAGATAGTAAAAAATCATGATGACAGGTATTTTGTAAAAATTACAATGACCATTAAAAGTAAAAATGGTTTAAGAGGTACTCAGTTTAGTAGCAACTGGATGCCCACAGACAAGAATCCTCAGATGTCCATTTTTCAGCCTGTGGTGTTTGACTATGTCCCCTCAGCTGACATTTACTGGAAACATCATCTTATAATTCAAATGCCAATAGAAAATGAGTCAGGATCTTTGAAAAAAAATAAAAACAGTACACAACAAGGTCATAGGAAAATCCCCAAGATGATCTGATGTTATAGGTAGAGGAAAAAAACACCACTGGGCAGACATTTCATGGTGAGAAGCTTAGAAATGACACTGCAAGTCTCAATGTAAGATGCCATGGACTTGAAAAGGCAACAGAATGGTAGAACAAAAGAATGAACCACAATGTAGGATGGACAATTATTTGCACAGTGCACTCGCAGTGTTTCCTCAGTTGTAATTAATGTGAAACACTAATATCATGTGTTTATGACAAGAACGACAATGGAAGTTAGTGAGTGACTTGAATAGGAATGTTTATTTTTTAATCAGTCTATCTCTCTGTAAACCTAACTAAATCTGTTCATGTGAACTATCAATTAATGTTCCAAATGTTGCTAATAAATTGTGAAATATCATTCTAATACCATTGAGGAAGGTTCCCTGAGGAGAAAAACATAAAAAGCACACAATATGTATCACGGCAGGAGAAACATATGACTTTGCTGTTTGCTGTTCAAGTATGAACCCTAATAACTTGCAAGAAGTCGGCTTGTAGTTTCATTTGTTTTCCTCATGGCAATCCCCTCAGTTGTTTTCAACATTTCTAGGAAAGCTCTTTTTCCATGTCTGTGGGGTATTAAGTAATGACTTCCATTTACTTATGCCATTGTCCTAACTTAGGGCAGGGTAGAGAGATGCCATTGATGAAGGAATGTGCAAGACACACTGGACAAAACATCGCCAACTGCTTATCTTCAAAGTAATGTAGGCTGTAGTTTTTCCAGAACTGTACTTCAGAAATATTTGAAGAATGGATTCCCCAATCTACTCATCTATTATTGATTGTGTTCTTATTGACAATATTACATAGATAAAACAACTATTTATCGCAATTTTACCCAAACTGTTTTGTATAAAATACTAGTTTCTAGTAAGAAGTTCAGAAACTTTACTTCTTGGAGAGGGGTGTCAATTAGAAGATCAAAAACATTTTATCAAATAAGTTTATTGAAAACTAGTTATCTTTTAAAAATTACATTAAATTTTAAATTACATTGTTAATGGCAAAGTTGGCAACCTAACACATCCCAGTGGAGGTATGTCAGTTTATACTCTTCTGTGAGGTACATTCTGTGCAGTGATTGTGCTGAGGAATGGATTCCTACTCTACTTCCTGGGTAGGAAGCTGATGAGGACATTCATGAGTCCTGGCCAGACAGTCTAAGAGCATTTGTGTTGGATGTATCCCTTAATAACTGTTCTTCCATATCCATTCAGTCATGCTGGTACAGAGGCTTGCCAGTATTGATCTTTTAAGGGCATAAAGGCTCAGCTATGAGCATGATACATTTATCCCTCATTGAAGAGTCCATGCTGCTGACTATGCAGCTCTATCAGCATTTATTAAGCATTGTGATAATGGTTATCAATCAGGTGATATGAGATTGTTTTCATGATGTCCATGAGGCTTAAACTATGCAAAATGAGTCTCAAAGATTGAAACACTCCAATATTAAGATAAATTTAAAAATAGCATCACATGTAATTGTATATCATGCATGCAGGAGTTGTCCAGTTCTATGACTGCAGACCTGAGCTCGGGCTGGCCTACTCCACTTCAGTCTTACTGATGCTGATGGTGACATTGGAAGCCAAGAATTCTCTCCCTCTCCCTCTCCCTCTCCCTCTCCCTCTCCCTCTCCCTCTCCCTCTCCCTCTCCCTCTCCCTCTCCCTCTCCCTCTCCCTCTCCCTTTCCTTCTCCCTTTGCCTCTCCCTCTTCCTCTACCTCTCCAAGGAGAGAGAGAGAACCTAAGGTGACAGTGTAGGTCTATTCATGATAGTGGAGCCTTTCTGATTGACTTATATCTTTAAAGTCCCATCACTTGACTCCCACACATCAAGTATGAAATTTCCAAATGTTCTTGAGGGATATAGTCACAATCCTAAAGGCAGAAGCAGAGGATTAAAGGCCACACTCCTTGAAGTATCACATGTTGGAGCTACTGGTGCCATTCCTGAATCAGATTTCAACATTTCTAAAGTGGGGGTAATATTCTATGGGCTCTGGACTTTTTGGTGGGCTTCAAATGACTTACTTGGTGCTTTGTGAATATTGGGTACTTGAAACATGCCAGTATCATGTTGTATCAGAGCCATATGAATGCAAAATAAAGTGTTCCAGTCCTCCAGTTCTTGAAAGCTTTATTCCCCCTTAACTTTAGCACCAAAAACTTTGAATTAAAATATTCCATTTTCATGTCTACCTCACCCATTAGTGAGTCTTAATACTTTTTTTTTATATATATCTGACCTGACTCTGTAAGCACAAGGAAAAGTGACTACACATTACATGGCACGGGGAAGCATGAAAGCCAGATCATTTTGTCAAGCTATTTATTTCCCTTCAAAATAGTGCCTAATTTTTTACCCAGAGTTTACACATTCCTTGAGCCCAACAGAGTTCAACATTAACAGCTTATAGCAGTGATTCTGGACCAGTGCCATCAACCGTTTTGAGTATTCTACCTCATCATTTCTAAGCATTTAGGTTGGGCACTGATTGATCCATTTCTCCTGCAGAAGGACACACAGTGTAGTAAGCTTTCTTCTTTTGAGGGTTGGTCTTATATAGCTATCAAATAGCTGATGCTGATACCAAGAGTGGCATAGAGGAAACTTTGTGTTCTCACGGAGGAGTGTTCCATGATACACAGGAAATGTGCTCCATAGTTGTTCTCTGCTTGAATGGATATAAACTTTCACTTATCATTGAGTGTGATGTGGCAGCTTAGTGGGGGGAGCATGACAGATCTCTGAAATTTGACATCTAGGTTGAAACAGCTTGATTAATCTGTACCCCTTGTGGTACAGATGGCTAGCCATATTCTCACATGGTCCCACATCATCTCCACTCTCATGTGTCACTCCGTGTCTCTATTGTCTGAATTTTCTTTTCCTACAAGGATTATATAACCCTCACTGTGACTAGTCACTCCCAGAGAAACTGTCTCCAAGGGAGTCACATTCTGTGGTCTTAGAGTATCAGAACTTCAGTGCACAAATGAGCACCCACAGCTCAGCCAGTAACACCTTTACCTGTTAAGCTATGATTTTGATGCTTAGCTCTACAGTAAGCAAAGTACAATAGTTTAGTAAGAACTCTGTCCAGTCAGGGATTCTAATACTTTCTGAGCAGTCATTATAAACATATTCATTTGTTCAGTAAGAACATATAACTGATTCAGTAACTGAACTAGAAAATTCAGAAGATAAAGCCAGCAAGTGAAAGTGCATATCCAAATAATTATCAGATACAAAATAAAGGCCACAGTTGAAGAGAGCTACCAGTCAGGACAGGGCACTATCATCCAGGTGAGTGATGTGCTTTTATGGTGAATACATGACTGAATTGAGCTTAATGAACTGTAGTGTATGGACACATTTTTATAAAGATGAAATCAGTAAATCAAAGAAAATAACATGTGTGGGAGAAGCAAGACAGTGTTTGCAGAGACAAAGATATGGGATAGACTTCAGCTAAGTAGGGTGCAGAACAGACTTTGGGAGATTCCAATGGGGATACAGAATACAGATGTGGAAAGCCTGAAATCTCCAGAGAAGGGTAGGAATAGTACTGAGTCAGGTAGCTTGAGGCTCTTAATGTTTCTTAAACAAATATTGATATTGTATAAAAATCTACTCTCAGAGCTTGAGTGTGCAATGGGTTGAAGATGTGAATCTAAACTGGGAAGGAGGAACATAGGATCATATGACTAAGTCTCATTTGTTGATAGAAGCTTAGATAACAGGAAGGAGCAACTTAATGAGAAGGATGGGTGTCCATGGGGTGCTCTACTAGTGAAAGGAAGAAGCAGTTAGATGGGAATGGTGAGGTGAATGTGGGGCATTATTAGTAGCATCTGCAAAGAAAGACTGAAGGGACCTAGACAGACACATAGTCAAAGTCATTCTCAGAGCATCAGAAGAACCCAGTCGTGCTAGTACTAGGAAGATGCGGTATCTGCAGATAGCTTATGGTGGAGAGGTGATGGAGATGGGAGGTGGAAAAAGGAACCACATTCTGAGGTTTTATTGTGTCAAGAATTCTGCTTGATGGTCCAGTGAATAAATAGGATCTGAGAAAAGGAGGTAGAGAAGTGTGCATGCGTGCGTGTGTGTGTGTGTGTGTGTGTGTGTGTGTGTGTGTGTGCACGTGTGTGCATGTAGAAGCCAGAAATTCAATGTAGGTCCCCTCTTTGGTTACTCCCCTCTTTATATTTTGAGTAGGTTTCATCACCGAACTGGAGCTTATAAATTTAGCCAGAGTGGCTGTGCAGCAAGCCCCAGCAATTACCCTGGGTCTGATTTCCTAGCACATGGATTATAGATGCATGCTACCATGCCTGACTTATTTTTCATAGGTTCTGGGAATGAAACTTTTGTCATCATGCTTGTAAAGCATCTTTAACCAAAGGGTCATTTCCATCTCCCTGGAGAACAATATTTGCTATGTGGAGCTGCAACCTAGAAAATGGAAAGCACCTCAAATGCCGTGGCTTAAGTCACTAGAGACTTCCCCCTAACAGTGCTGACTCTGAGGAAGATGAACCCCTAACAGTGCTGACTCTGAGGAAGATGAAGGTTGTCTCCTCTCTTCACCATCTTTTTTTGTTTGTTTGTTTTTGTTTTTGTTTTTTTGGTTTTTTGAGACAGGGTTTCTCTGTGTGGCCCTGGCTGTCCTGGAACTCTGTAAACCAGGCTGGTCTCAACCTCAGAAATCCACCTGCCTCCCAAGTGCTAGGATTGAAGAGGTGCGCCACCACAGTGACTTAAATATCTGTTTGCCAATCACTTAGAGTTTACCTTCCTATCTCCCTTGTGATGTAAGACGGCACAGCAAAGAACTAGGTGAGTTTTGCTCCCTCTTTCCTTAACTCAGTCTGGTCTCAGTGGTACAAAAATGCGAGAGGGTATTTATATCTTCTCACAACAAAAAGTTGAGTTTTTTTTTTTTAATACTGATTAAAAATGTAATCCATCATAAATGAAGAGAAGATTCTACATTCTGAAACTGTTTCTGCTGATGTGTAGTCTTCTGAAAGTCCACTTAGATTAAAAGTGTCTTAAAAGATGTATCTCACACCCTGAATATGCATTCTACCTTCTGGAAATATTGCATATGAAAGCCGAGTGCAGTATTTAGTGCCTTATGCATGACTTATGGCCCTGGCAAAACTCGGATGCAGAAATACTGCAAAATAATTCAAATTGCATGCTAATTCACAGAAAATCCACTTTAGCTTCTTCCAAAGAATACAATAAGATAAAGGGCATCATATAACATTTCAAATAAGAGAAGAGAGAATGCCAAATACATTTTTTGGCACTGGATAGTGATGAGAAAGATTGTATGTATCTGAGCCTAAGCTTATTTAATTTATCTTAGTTTGGTTACAACTAAAGCCAGAATTAGGGTCTTTGCTAATCAAATAAAGAACTTTATACTGAGCATGAGTTGCCCGATCAACAGTCTGCTTATGCTCAGGAGGATTCAGATAACCAACAGTGTAAACAAGGATTCTGTCAAAAAGACCCAACATAAATTGCTGTTTGAGGTTCTATTTCTTTATCTGGGAGGAGGAAAACATTCAGTCATTCCACCAAACAATTGGATTGCTCATGTATGCCAAATAGGGTCTGGCATGAAGTATGAGACAAATATAAAATCTAGATGTGTTGCACTTGGTATTATAGTGGTAGGTTCAGAAACACAAGTAGAACAATCGAGAAAAGCAAAAGACTATTCTCCAGTAGATGTGAACCTAAAGCCAGTGCACATGTTTCTCCTCATGGCCACATTGTAGGCTCACAGTAAATTTAGAGCTGCTCGGTAGAACTGGGAAATGGTTCAGTGGGTAAAGCACTTGTTGTATAAGAGAAAAATCCTGAGTTCAGATCCGAGAGCCCAGACAAGTCTGTGTTCAGTAGTCTGAGCATCTGCAATCCCAGCTATCCTGGGATAATCCACAGGAGAATTTCTAGAAACTCAAATGTCAACTAGCTCAGGTTTTGCAGAGACAATTAACAACAGACCCAGCCTTAGACATAGTGGATGGTGAAAACTGACTCCTTAGGGTTCTGTTCTAATCTCCACATGCAAGCTATGGAGCATAGATGCTCACATTCATAAGGACATGCATATATACATATACATCCATCCATAATTCTGTGTGTGTGTGTGTGTGTGTGTGTGTGTGTGTGTGTGTCTCAAAGAAAAGACCATGGATATACAGAAAATTAGTTTCTAGAATTGTTGGAAATAAGAAGCAATTCAAACTGAAGAACATGGTGTTGAGCTTTGAGGGACACTGTTAAATTGGACAGTCAGGACAAGCAAGTGAATTTGAGACTTTGCTCAGAGACAGACTAGCCAATAAGAACATAAAGATTTGCAAGTATCTGTGCTGACCCAGTATCCTGGAGAGCACTGCCCAGTGGAATACATATAAAGCTATACTAAGTAATCACAGTCCCAGGTCTGCCTGTCCCTAGCCTGCCCGCCCAGGCCAGGTAGACATGTTCAGTAAGCCTGTGGTTTTCGTTGTTTCAGAGCTGTTTCCTCTTCATCAATATACAAGTGGTATTAGCAGAATATAAATATTCATCTCCTTGAACTGTTTACAGGAGTAACCTACTATAGATGGGCCACAAGAAACCAGGGGCAGAAAAGATTCTGAAGAATTTGAAAAGCATCTTTGCTCAGAATAATTTAAAACTATTCTATAATCTCAACTGTTAAATTCTGGAAAATTCAAACACCCACTCTAAGTGAGATGGTGACTAGAGATAATAATCACTGAGCAGATAAACCTTGTGTCCTGTTTTGTCATCCTAAGCTTTATTCACACAATAATCTCCCTTTGATAAATGTGCTCAATGTCATCAGTGGAAGCTCACCCCAAGACAACAGAAAGTTACCAGATGGGAGGCCTTACTTTGCAAAAAATGCCTGCCTCATTTATGGTAAGCAATCTCTAAATCAAATATATGCTAACAAATTGTGTCTGCCCTTTCATGGTAATAGATAACAGGATTTATTTTGCAAAAGCACAAAAGGCTCTACTGTTCATTAAGCTCACACTCCTGTTTATGCATTAAAAAGTAGGTCACATTTTTATTCTGATTGACTAGCCTCTCAAGTAATATTTCCTGGTGGTTGAAATAAAAATTAATCAGTAATTGTGTGGCATTATAATAGAGTAGAAAAATTATAATTATAACATTCAATTCCTCATATATAGAGATACACAACATACTTTGTTGCTGATATTCAGAGACACTAGATTTTTACATATTGCTGTTTGATCACAAAACACTACAACCACAGCTAGAAAGAGCTAGATATCATCAAGTAAGATTTACCTAGCCACAGTAATTTAAATACTGCCAGGGTTTCTGGAAATCCATCTTAAAATATACACCCAGAAAGAGGAGGACACACGACACCTTTTATGAAACATAAGAAAACATATTACATATCTAGAAATTGTATTTTTGTGTGGGGGGGCAGTACACAGATATTAAGACAGTCTCACACTACGGCCCTTGCTAGATTGTGACACATTATATAGTCCAGAACAGACTCAAGTTCATGGCAATCCTCCTGTGTCATACTTTTGAGTTTTGAGGTTACAGATGTGAGTCACCAAGAGACATGGATATATTCTAAAATTCTACTCATATAGACAAGGAATTACAGGAAGTCTGTAGTAGAGGAGCAGGCAGATTGGACAAGAGACAAAATATCTTCTTGTGCATGGGTGAGATTTGTCAAGTGAAAAAATAGGGCCAAGAAATACCATACATGAAGAAAGTTCTCCCAGTTTATATAAGTGATTATAGTTAATAAAATCACACACAGAAAACTAGAGAAAGGAGATGGTGGAAGCAGGATTTCTCTCACTATACTATATCATGGTTGTAACTTAGAAATTTATGTACATGGCAGTACAGAGTTGTAACATATGAGCCAAGCAATCTTTTCTATAGTGAATTGCTTATTGTTTGAGAATTTCATACTTTAATATGTGTTTGGATTTTATTCAAATCTCGTTACTCCAATTCTTCCTCCTACCCCTCCTTCCTTCTAACTTTGTGCTTGCTCTCATTTTCTGTCTGTCTCTGTCTCTTTCTGTCTCTGTCTTTCTCTGTCTCTCTCTCTGTCTCTCTCTGTCTCTGTCTCTGTCTGTCTCTGTCTGTCTCTCTGTCTCTGTCTATCTCTCTGTCTGTCTCTCTGTCTCTCTCTCTCTGTCTGTCTCTGTCTCTGTCTCTGTCTCTGTCTCTCTCTCTCTCTCTCTCTCTCTCTCTCTCTCTCTCTCTCTCTGTTTGTGTCCCTTAATTCTTCTACTTGATAGAACTATAGTGTACATAGTTGTGGGGCTATCTAATATCTACTAAAGCACACACAGCCTCCCAAGTCCCTCATCCCTGAAGAAAACTGACTCTCCTTCCCCAGCACCCAACACTGCAAAAAAGTTTCTTTCCAGGTGCAGGGCACAGTAGGCTCCTCCACAATGTGCTGGATTTTGGCTGCCTTGATCTTGTACAGATATTTTAAATAGGTTTTAAACATCATAATTATAATTTTTAGCAGATGATAAACAGCCCTTCAAACCAAGTAAAGGTATATTCATCTGTTTGCAAAAGAATGTTAACAATGCTTGCATTGGTATTCTAAGACCTCTCTGTGAATATTGTTAGTACAAAATAATTGCATACACAATCTGAAGATCTAAATTTCCCAAATCTTAATATAAACATCAACAGTAAAAAAGAGATAAAGCTTTATTTTTTAATTTCTCTGATTTTAAGTGCAATGGCTATTTGGTTCTCCCCGCTTTGATTAGAAAACAGCAAATTTGGCAATTGGGTGAATTTTCTTTCTTCTTTATGATGGGTGATTGTTTTACTATATAAACACAGACATCCAAAGTTCCGCTATGGCTTGAGTTTTAAATGAAGAAGTATGTAGCAATTATATGTCATAAAATTTATAAAATAAAATGGATTAATGATGTTGTAAGCATTTCCTTGCATTTATATTGGTTCTACTGTTGTGTAAATTTAAAAATTGGCCCTCATGGAAGGAGATTCTTTGAATATTGTAGTCCTGGATAAAAAGTATGTTGTAAATACTCAGAAAATAAAATTAAAGGGTGAAAACAAAAACTCTCAACTGACAAACTACCCACTCAAAACAAATATCCACAGTGACAATATTCACAGCAAAGAGCTAAGGCAGAGGTGGAATTCAGGATCAGACCCAATCTTTGTGGGTCTTCCAAGCTAGACAGAAAATTTGCTGTCTTAGATAATGTGTTCAGTGAAGTTTACCAAGAGATACCTGCTGCTTGCTGGAAACACATACACACACTCACTCACACACACACACACACACACACACACACACAAATATATGAACACACAGAAACACGTTATAAGCACATACATATATATTCTCACATATATAGACACACACAGGGAGATATACCCTCATAGACAGATACACAAGCACATACATATATACATACATACATACACCTATATAAACACATACATACATGCATATATACATAATCAACTATATGCATACGCATGCATGCACATATATATGTACAAACACATATACATATATACACACATACACACAAACACACATATACATCCATTAAGAGCACCTTGTACCTGATATGGTTTCCGATTTGCATATTCATAATGGCTTAAACAGTGTTCTGCTATATTTTGCCTACACTCAAGCTCCAGATCCTGGATGTGATTCTCTGCAATATTATTTAAGTAGTAGTAGGGACTGGAGATATAGTTTACTGGTTAAGAGCATTGACTGCTCTTGCAAAGGATCCAGGTACAGTTCTTAATACCACATGGAGGCAGAACTATGTAAAATTCCAGGGCCAGGATATCTCATGCCTTCTTCTGACCTCCAGGGGAACTAAGTTTATATACAGTACACAATCATACATTCATTAAAAAACATTCGTGCAAATTAAATAAATATATCCAAATAAATGAGAAAGGATGATGGGTTGTGTAGCCAAGATGAAATTATTGACGTTGGAGGACTGGGAGAATGCATTTCCTGAAGAAGCTTCATATACTGCCTCCTCCACTGCATGGGTTGCAGCAGAATTTTTCCTATCTGCTTTTACTCAACTGTTTAAACTTTGGAGGATTTTGGATTTGGAACTTTCACATTGCACATACTAGTCATGAGAGAATTATGCATTTATATATGCCTTTAATTGTCTATAAAAGTGAGATTATCTGCATATTTCAGGCACCCAAACTAGTATGACTGAATGTGTATGTATTTGTGGGCATAAGATATGTATGTGTATATATCATATATAAATATCTGTATAGATAAAGATTAGATAGCTTTTAATCATACCATGCTTTAATAATGTTGAGTATAAAAAGAAACAATGTGCTTGTGTTCAAATATACATTATTTGCTAGTCCCATTCTGTTTTACTTACCATCTATATAATTTGCAGCTGCTGAGATGATGCTTATCCTAGGATCTGCAGCACATTTTGTGAGTGACGTCCTGTAGCGAAGTCTCCTCTGTACCCTACTCTCAGATTGCTTAGTCATGTAATTAAATGTGAAAAAAGATAAGAAACTTTTCTTCACAACAGATATCTGGCCTTGCCTTAGAACAGTGAGACGAGAGTTGTCAGAGAAAGAACTTAGCTTCTGTCTTAAAACCAAGTCAAGACCCTAAGCATGAAGCCCGAGGTTTACTTCTAGCCTAAATGCACACATATACACCTACATACACATGCACACACATACACATACACATGCACACACAGAAAGAGAGACAGAGAAAGACAAAAACAGAGACAGAGTGATACATACACGTATGAAAGGGGCAGGTTTAGTGAGCATATAAGTCATTTGTATACTAGAAGTAAAAACCTGGGTTTTGTCTCATTGCAAAACACACACACACACAATATAGATACACACACACACACACACACACACATACATATATATGTATCTTTATATTGTATTGTGTATTGAGATATGTAGAAGGTAACTTATGTCTAAGAATAAGATGGAGACCAGTGTCCTATGTTTAGTACAACTTGAGGTCACATCTCTATTGTGTTCTGGCCAATTTCCAACTCTTTAGTTACCCTCACTCCACCTTCTCAAGGTATAAGTTGTATATGTGGCTGTGCTTATCAGATGGTTGGGACAATAAAAACCACCTGGAGAGTGCAGGAAACTGAGGGACTCATTCAGAGCAATCTTTGGAATTAACATCAAAGCCCAACTTCTCTATGCCTACAGCTTTTCCTATAAAACAAGATACACATTATTTTCATTCTTGCAGCTTGTGACCTGAATAAATTCCACAGCACCTCCAGGTTAGTAGCTCTTATGATCTTAATTAATGGATTGTCATACAGCCCATGAGGACCCCATCTATCACCGTGGCTAAAAACAGCACTTTGAAGGCAGTAACAGCAGAGCTATGGGTGGTCAATTTGGGCACACACCCAGTGGAGAATGTCTCACTGGCAGGGAGCAGTAATGCCTGCTCATGCCACCCATAATGACTCCCTGAATATCCTCACAGTTGGCTCCAGTTAGCACAAGAAGGCTGAGTGCTGTCTTATGAGCACAATTCTTGTGGAGACTAGCAGAGAAGTAGATTTCATTTCTGAAAGTCATGGGGCTCTGTGAGGATTTTACTTCTGTGATCTTCCATGTGTGTTCATTATTAAACCAGGTTTAGCTGCACTTTTAGCGCTGTTGAGTGAGTTGGGGTCATGACACTACTTTGTAAATAGTAAAGAGGCTAAGAGTATATGTGTTGTTTGGAATTTGGGTAACAGATAGAGGCATAGCACCTTCTCCTTCATTTCCTCCTCCTCTTCTTTCTCTTCATTTTCTTCCTCATTTTCCTCTTTTATTTAGCACCTCTATCCCCCTCCTCACCTTCATCATCAACACCATCATGATTACCACCATTATCACCATCATCATCATTACCACCATCATCACCATAACAACTATCACAACATCACCATCACCATCATCACCATCAAAACACCACTGCCAGCACCACCACCACCAGCAGCACTGCCACTGCCACCACCACCATCTTCACCATTACCATCACCACCACCACCACCTTCACCATCACCACCACCACCACCTTCACCATCACCACCACCACCACCACCACTGCCACCGCCACCCCACCACCTTCACCATCACCATCACCATCACCATCACCACCACTACCACCACCACCACCATCATCATCATCATCGTCATCATCATTGTCATCATCATCGTCATCGTCATCATCATCATCATTGTCATCATCAAATGCTATAAGGACCCTGAGGAAGAAACCTAACCACCCAGTCATGTTTTTTTTTTATCTGTTTTGTTTGTTTCTGCTCCCTAGACCTGCTTTGCTATTTATTACCTAAAAGCTTTCAACTGTGTCCCACATTGTTTCTACGAAAGGGTTAAAGTAGGGATTGATTCTCATTGTTAAAGAGGAAATGTCTAACAAGAAATTTGACCCATGAGACAAGGCACATAGGTCACAATCAGGACATTGGACAGTTCTGCCAACTTAGAGGTATAATATAGGCATTGAGATCAGATATTTCCCATGTGTCTCTCCAGCATCCCTTCTCAAGGAATCTGGCTTTTTTGTAGTATATGTGATTGATAACTCAGTTGAGAATCAGATGCTATGGATGTTCGGACTTACATCCTAATATCTTATTTCAATTCTTTCAATGAACCATGGTGATCAAGATGGAAGTTCCTTGGAGAAATAAACATAAAAATAGCTTGTAGTCTTGCTACACCACTCTGGGTACATCTAAAGGAATCTAAGTTAGTTTATTACAGAGAAGCCTATGCTCATCGTTCTTGTGGCACTTTTCACAATAGCTAAGACCAGAAAACAGCTACTGTGCCCACCAACTGGTGAATGGATACAGAAGATGTAGTGTGTACACACAAGGAAGTATTAATCAATGATAAAGAAGAGGGGAGTTGGTCATTTACAGGGAAATAGATGTAAATAGACATTTTCCTGCCAAAGGGAGGGGGAAAAAACAGACCTGAACATACAAGCTTCTAGTGTTTTCTCCCCCATGTCGATGGGGTTGGGGTTAAGAAATGGGAAAACTAAAAAGGGTAAAAGCATGGAAAGAGTGATAGAGAGATGACGATGATGAAAGAACTTCATATGTATATGAAATTTCATCCTGTAAGTTTTTCCATAATTTTTATATACCAATAAAAAACTAAAATCTGAATAAAGCACAGAAAATCAGAACTCAGGAAACAAATTATGACACAATTAGAACCATATGCTACCAGTTATAGTTGAAAGTGCTCTCAGCTACTTTGTGAACTACTGGAAGCCCAGTCCGACCCCACATCAGAACAAGAGAGCAGGACTTTGTGTTCAGCTTGACAGGGACAAGTCTCAACCTCCTGGCAGGCAGGCATGTACTGTAAGCTGCACCGTAAACTTGTAAAAAACAAAAGACATATGTCATCAAAAAATAGTCAAAAGCTGCTATAATGTCAGAATACTTCAGCCTTCTATATTAGATTTTTCCTGGAAACATGAGCAAAGATAATGGTTATGGCCGTGATGTTTCCAAGGTCATTATCAAGACAAGTTTCATTGTCAACACACCTGGGACATGTTTACTCGTGTGTGTGTGTGTGTGTGTGTGTGTGTGTGTGTGTGTGTGTGTGTTTTCTATATTCTGCCACTTACTTCATGTCCTGCAGCCCTACAAAGAGTTGCTGGAGTGAAGGATCCTACCAACTGCTCCAGTTAAAGACAAATTGCTGCAGAAAGCAAGAGTTATCTGTCCAAACACCTGCTGTGCCTGATAGCCTGCATTTGGAAAAGCCATCTCCATTCTTCATGCCTTGACTCTGACACCTCACCAACTGTGCTAACAGGATCAGTCAGGAGGGAGCCAACCCCTGTTGCATGGCTTGAAACAAGGCCAGGCATAAGTCAGAGCCTCATATTATTAAACCTTCTGGTCAGATTTTACTGTTTGGGGTAAAGGATGGAGGTGAGAGAGGAGAATCATGACAGAGTATAAGAGTTACAGGACTCATTTCTGATGGGAATTTTCCAATGAAGGAGGCAAGTGCTTATGTTTAATGCTATAATGTGATTCAAAAGGACAGAGAAATGCAGCCGTATCTGAGAAACCTCTAGAAAGACTAATGAGATCATATATGTGCTTGAGCCATGGGAAGGCTGCTTATCTTGGGAAAGATCTTAAGTGGAAGCAAGTTAGAGACTCTGAAAGCATCTGGCTTGGATCCAGACACAAAGATAAATGTGCAGGATCTCTGCTCTGCAGCTCTGTGAAGACATAACAGGGGAGCCATTCGCATCAGGCTTATGGTTTTTCTTCAAAAAGCAGCATCAAGTAAACTCAGCTAAGCTTTGGTAAATCAAAATCACTTCCTGTGACCATGCTAACTTACCCCAGTTTTCCCTCTGAAAACTTGTCTATGAAATTAGTTCTCTCTCTCTTTTTTAAAATTTGTTATTTATTTATTTGGTTTTTTTTGAAACATTATCTCATTATTATGTAGCACTGGATAGTCTGAAACTCAGTATGCTATAGACCAGGCTGGCATCAAACTTACAGAAATATGCCTACCTCTGGCTCCTGAGTGCTGGGAATTTATTAAATGTAATTAAATTTATTAAATTTAATTTATTAAACACAAGGCCTGAAATTTATTAGGTGACCATATCTCTCAAACAAATTTTTTTTTTAAAAAAAAAAGTTGTTCTGGCTGCTTGAAGCAGGGTTCCTCTGTAGTCCTAGCTGTCCTGAAACTGAATCTGTAGACCAGCCTGGCCCTGAACTCAGAGATCTACCTGGCTCTGCCTCCTGAGTGCTGGAGCTAAAGCTGTGCACCGCCACATTCTGGCTTCAAAGAAGTTCTAAAACATTAATATACAATAAGAACTATTAGTTCTCTAAGATTATAAAGCTTTGAAAAAAAACAAGCAGTAAATAAATCTATCTCTTTGTAAGAAAACTCAATTATCAGATGTAAAAGTAGACAGAAGCACTGACAGGTATTTAACCTTACTTTTTGTTTTCTATCGTGGCTATATAATGTTTGATGAAGCTGGAAATATTTCTTTTTATGATCGCACGTGCTGCTGAATTGGTGAAGTGCCAGGGAGTGCTAGGAAGTATTGGTGCCTTGTGCTTTTCCCAATTGAAGACAAATATTCTCTAGCCTATTGTTGCTTGTCATGGGCTCATGCGTGAATATGTGGTCTTAACTGTTAAATAAATTTATTCTTTTCTTTTTTTATTAGATATTTTCTTTATTTACATTTCGAATGATATCTCCTTTCCCAGTCCCTCCCCCGAAAAAAAAAAAAAAAACAAAAACAAAAAACAACCCCTTTTCCCTCCCCCCTCTTCCTGCTCACCAACCCACCTTCTCCTGCTTCCCTGTCCTAGCATTCCCCTACACTGGGGCAGAGAACCTTCGCAGGACCAAGGGCCTCTCTTCCCATTGATGACTGACTTGGCCATCCTCTGTTATACTTATGCTGCTGGAGCCATTAGTCCCACCATGTGTACTCTTTGGTTGGTGGTTTAGTCCCTGGGAGCTCTGAGAGTACTAGGTTGTTCATATTGTTGTTCGTCCTAAGGGGCTGCAAACCCTTCAGCTCCTTGAGTCCTTTCTCCTTCATTGGGGACCCTGTACTCAGTCCAATGGATGACTGTGAGGCTCTACTTCTGTATTAATCAGGCACTGTCAAAGCCTCTCAGAAGACAGCTGTATCACGTTCCTGTCAGCCAGCACTGGCTGGCATCCACAATAGTATCTGGGTTTGATGATTGAATATGGGAAGGATTCCCAGGTGGAGCAGTCTCTTGATTGTCTGTCCTTCAGTCTCTGCTCCATAGTTTGTCTCTGCAACTCCTTCTATGGGTTCCCCCTTTTAAAAAGGAATTAAGTATCCACACTTTGATCTTCCTTATTCTTGAGTTTCTTGTGGTTTGTGGATTGTATTTTGGGTATTCTGAGCTTCTGGGCTAGTATCCACTTATCAGAGAATGTGTATCATATGTGTTCTTTTGTGATTGGGTTACCTCATTCAGGATGATATTCTCCAGATCCATCCATTTCCCTAAGAATTTCATACTATCAAGCTGGCTGGGGGAGTCATGACACAGGCAATAAAGTTCATACATTTCAAGGTTGCAGACTCAAGTTCAATCTCCAGAACACATGTAAAAATGTCAAGCACAGTGACACATGCTTTTTTTTCTTTTTTTTTATTAGATATTTTCTTTATTTTACATGTAAATTTCTCCTTTCCCAGTTTCCCCTCCAAAAAACAAACAAATAAACAAACAAAAACAACAAGAACAAACCCCTGTTGCCTCCCCCTCCCCATGTCTGCCACCCCACCCTCTCCCACTTATTGGCCCTGGCATTCCCCTACACTGGGGCACAAAACCTTCACAAGGCCGAGGTTCTTTCCTCCTATTGATGATCGAATTTGCAGTCCTCTACTATACACATGCTGCCAGAACATTTATCTCCTGAGAGGCTCTGACAATACCTGACTAATACAGATGTAGAGGCTCACAGCCACTCATTGAACTGAGTACACGATCCCCAATGAAGGAGTTAGAGAAAGGATCTATGGAGATGAAGGGTTTGCAGCCCCTTAGGACGAACAACAATATGAATTATCTAGTACCCTCAGAGCTCCAAGGGACCCAACCACCAATCAAGGACTATATATGGTGGGACTGAATGTTCTCACACATGTTTTTAATCCTAGGGAAAGGTGGGCAGAGATAAGATGGCACTTCAGACCTGCTGGCTGGTCCAGGCTAGCCTGTATCTAAGTTCTAGGCCAATGAGAGATCCTGTTTCAAAAGACAGAGATGACATTCCTGAGAATGACAGCTGAACTTGTCCTCCAGGCTCCACATGATCACACACGTGCATCTTCACACTTGCACACACACACACACACACACACACACACACACACACACAAATGCATAAGTCATGCTTTTTTGTGATTTATTTTACACATATAGCATTTGACATTGGGGATATACAAATAAATGCAAATTCTTCTGTTAGGATAAGAATACAATCTTCATGATAAAAATAAATTTACTCTCCAATTAGTTTGCCAAATAGTTTCTAATATTAAACTAAAAATGTCTCCTAAGCTACATCTGAGTAGCTACAAAGAGGCCTTTTAAAAATATATTCAGTATGAACAGCAGAGCATTATCAGTATATCAAAAGACATTCAGAGTAACACAGGACATATAAATTCTATAAATGTCCTTTTCTTCTGAACATATGTCCCTCCTTTTATGTGATTTGTCTTTGTTTTGATTTATCTAAGGCCTCTCTCTCTCTCTCTCTCTCTCTCTCTCTCTCTCTCTCTCTCTCTCTCTCTCTCTCTCTCTCTCTCTCTCTCTCTCTCTCTCTCTCTCTCTGTGTGTGTGTGTGTGTGTGTGTGTGCTGGTGCCTATGCTTCTGTATGTGGAAGTCAGAAATCAACATCAGGTGTCCTCCACAATTATTTTCTACTTTCTCTACCATATTTTTGGAGATAGGGTCTCTCGTTGAGCCTGGAGTTTACTAATTCAGCTAGAAGAATTGACTTATAAGCCATAGGGATTCTTCTTCCTGCCTCTTCCTGATACTTTGATTATAGGTGCACATTGCTGCCACTGGCATATTTGTTGTTGTCGTTGTTTTTTAGGTTTTTGAGACAGGTTTTCTCTGTGTAGCTCTGGATGTTCTGGAACTAACTCTATAGACCAGGCTGGCCTCGAACTCAGAAATCCTCCTGCCTCTGCCTCCAAAGTGCTGGGATTAAAGGCATGCACCACTACTGCCAGGCTACCACTGGCATTTTATGTGGGGATGCAACTCTATTTCAGACAATTATCTACTGGTAAAATGTGTTTCCAAGGCAAGAGGAATAGTCTAGAAAAAATGTATTCACTGACCACTCCACCTTCTGTAAAACGAACAGCTGCAAGATGCCTATTGGGGATGGCAGCTGCTGGGACCACAGCAGTCTCTACTGCGGATCCACATCTGTCTGAAGGGCGCAGTTAGCCCTAGATTAGGTAGTAAGAGGTGACTATCGCCCCAGGTCAGCTAGGCCTCCAGAGAACGCTGTGGCTTCCATGTAGTTTTGTTTCTGTGGCCAGACAATCACCTTTGTCAGTGTAATGGTAGGGTTAACAGCTGTCTCTTCCTCAGCCCTTGCTTAAGACATTCCCATCATCTGTGCTATTGATCACAAAGGAATATAAGGCCTGCTTTAGTGTCTGCTTTTTAATCCTTTCTTTTAAATGGAGAATTCTCATACAAGAAATATGAGCCACAGTACTGCCTGATAGAGATGTGGCTAAAGAGTCTTCAAAAAAGATTGGTGGCACACTCCATTGTTTCATTGTGCCTTGCCTCAGGGTTAAATGAATGAGCAAACACATGCAAAGCATTTCTACTCCTAGGAACATTGTCTGATGATGTCTCTGTCAGTATCAAGGCTACTTTATGCTGGAGACCTCTTTCTCAAAGAAACCCCTGCAATGATCCTTTGTCACACATCTAGCTACAAACTCAATGGCATGTCATTCTTTCTTGTCTCTTCCTTCTCAAATGTGAGGCCATTTCTCCCAAGAGACCTTTTCCTGCTTTTTCTCTATCATCTTCCTCAATGTCTACCTTCCCAAACACCACCCCTTCTTCTTTGGTAGAGTACAGAAATTCTGTTAATTTTCCTCAAAGAATTATTTGAGAATAGGTTTAGAATATTGTTCCTTGACCTGAGGCCATTTTGTGGGAAGGGTAATGTGTTTGGCTTATAGCATAATTGGTATCTAGAACAGAAGACATTGAGTTTTCAGCTGAGATAACAGCTGTCACATTCTCCTGAGATGCCCTGACAGTGTGGCTCTGCAAACTGTGACACTTTGGGAACATTGGATCCAGAGTAACATCTAAAGTAAAGATTCTATTTTGACCTGCATACTATGAAATATGATAAAAAGAACTCTGCCTTCTGACTCCCCTGGATATTTTTGAGTAAATTAGTAGTGGGATGACCTCTATTGATCTAGTTTGTAGGAATTTTAAAGGTAAGTATTGTTGGACTTTTAAACTGACTTTACATCTCTATGGATTTCAGGGAGAAGTTTAAGTGCTTAATTGACACTGGCCATAATGGGAAATTTATATGACCCTAGAAATAATCCCCAATCTTGAAAAAAGTGTTGGGGAGAGCAGGGGGTCTACCCATGCTACTACCATCCAGCTATCCTGTGGTTTCAAGAGTGAATCTTCTGAGGAAATGTCCTCTTCTTTCAGTCAAGGAGAAGCATCATTGTCCTTGAGACTAGAAGGCTGAAGGATGGGTTCTCTAAAATCATTACTGATGCTTACCTGAGAAGTGTGAGTTGTACAAGAGTGTGTCTTCCCTGACAGTCTATCTGCCCAGTATTTCCTCGGCAGAGATCTGCCATTATGTGATTGCTGTAGATACAGTGAGTACACAGTAGATTAATCTCATACACTTGCCATCCTTTCATTGACAACAATCTGCTACAATTTTCTTCCAATCAATACCTTCCATTCTTAATAACTCTATCAAAATTATATGGGCAGGCTAGAAGGCCTTGCTTTGCAAGTTTTAGTACCTGAACTTGATCCCTAGAAAACATGCAAAAGAACTGGACATAGTAGCATTTGCTGTGAAGGTAAGAGTGGACAGGTCCTTGGGGCTTGCTAAGCACCCATCTTAGATTATTCTTTGTACTTCAGAGCACTGAAAGATCTTATCAAGGAACTAGAAGGGTGAATAGCCTCTGAAAATTACAGAGATTGCCCCCTGACCTTTGCATACATGTGCATGTCAACTGTTTGGATACCACTTAAAGAAAACATGCACATTAATAAACACTTATATACACATAATACATAAATAGCTTTCTTCATGATAAGAGCTAAGGGTTTTATTTACCTAGGTAAAGCTATTCTGCTACATTTCTCTGTTTTCCATTTTGTCTTTTTGATGAACCTATCAGAATATGCAATGAAAATGATCTCTCTATCCTCTTTGTGTGCTTGTATCATTTATCATTTCTGTATAGACAAGGAAGAAATTTTCATCCATTAAACCTTTGAGGTAGAATTTTCTTATATAAATGCAAATTTTAAGAACATTATATAAATGCAATAGGTCTATCACTCTGTATAAAATACAAATAATGCATGCCCTTCCCCATAGCTATGCATGTCAGCACTATTTAAAGACTCTTATCTCCAGCACCCAGCTCAATTTCCCATTGTCTGCTTTGACTTATCCTTCTGGAAGATAGCCCCATTTTGACTTTCCAGTCTTTTATATCTTGATCCTATGGTTGTAATTCTGATTTTCTCTGTTATATTTTGATGTTTTTATATAGAAAAAATATAGGTGCTAGGGAGAGGTCTCAATAGCAAAAGTTCACAAAATGCAAGTGAACACGAGGGTCTGATCTGAGCCCAGAATCCAACTGTAAAAGCCAAATTCAATCGAAATGCATTAGTACCAGAAGTTGACCTTTGGTATGCACATACATATACATGCATCCGAACCATAGATTTGTGGTGTACAGTTCTTCTGTGATATCACAGACATTGGCCTCAGGGTGGCCTTCTACTTCATCAGATGCTTTCATATTCTGGAAGAGTATTTACACATAATCTGAGTATATCCTCCCATGCATGTAGATTGTATCTGTGAAAGCACTGTATAATTATATATTCTATTATTAAGGGAGAATCAAGAGGAAAGTGTGAACTCATGCTCCATACCACCTGGTTGAGTTTGCAGATGCAGAGCATGTGGTTTCTCTCTTCCATTTGGAGAATTAATTGCATGGGTAGACATTGTAAAGGAGACTGTAATAAAATTTCAAAATCAGTTACTAGAGCTTTGGGATTCTATCACAACTCTGCTGAACATGATCCATGTCCTGGGATCCAAACCCAGTGAATTCCCTCATCTTACAAGATTTATTTCAGCTGTGCTTTAAATGTGGGGCCACCTTGGTATAAAGAAAAGGGACCCATGAATCTTCTAGGGCTTCTACAACAGAGCACAAGCAAGCAGTAACTTGAAATATATATGTATATATATACACATATATATGTATATATATACATATTATATATGTATAACATATATATATTATTTTCATTTTTATTTTACCATTTTCATCAAAGAACTTTTTGTTTAAATCATCTACCATTCATTCAAGAGATATTTGAGTTTGTAATGCAGGTACTGTAAGAATTGAATAATGAAATAAACTAATCTCCAGTACTCGGAGACATACTTATCAGGAGCCCTAATAACTGAAAGGAAAATCTTCCATGAACTGATGCTATGAAAGACAACAATGTTAAGGTTATAAATAACATGGTGGGGTAGAAAACACTAATATGTGTTTAGAACTAGATTCTTCATGTTTTGAAAGGTGATAAAAAAATTAGGCATAGAGACTGTAAATGCTGAATTGTTATATAAGCTAACAAAGTACAGACAAATATGCCTGTTATCTCCTTCTGTCTTAGATCTTAGAAATATTCATGTTTGAAAAATAGATACTTTGTCTTTAGACTATACCAAAATATTAGTTTTCTATAATTTAGTTGAATTTTATGTAGGCATATTAAAAGCAAATTAATACAAAAACAACTTTTTGGTTCTCTTGTACCTTAAAAAAATGAGTAGGTAGCATTGAGATTTAGTCAACTGCTTGGTTGCATGCATAGTATGTATGAAGCCTGTGGTTTGTTCCCTGGTGCTGTATGTTCCAGTTGTAAGTGCCTATTGAAAAAAAAGAGGCCTTCCTTCTTCTTGAGTGCCTTGTGGTTTGTGGGTTGTTCTTCCTGTATTCTGAAATTCTGGGCTAATAACCACTTATCAGAGAATGCATACCATGTGTGTTCTTTTGTGATTGGGTTACTTCACTCAGGATGATATTCTCCAGATCCATCCATTTTCCTAAGAATTGTGGACATGATTTCATTCCTTCTTAAAAGGGGGAACAAAATACCCACGGAAGGAGTTGCAGAGACTGAAGGAAGGACAAGTCAGCCTAATATAGCGATCTCCTGAGAGGCTCTGACAGTTCCTGACTAACACAGATGTAGAGGCTCACAGCCATCCATTGAACTGAGTACAGAATCCCCAGTGAAGGAGTTAAAGGACCAAAGGAGCTGAAGAGTTTTCAGCCCCTTAGGACGAACAACAATATGAACTAACTAGTACTCTCGGAGCTCCCAGGGACTCAACTACCATCCAAGGACTACACATAGTGGGACTGATTGTTTTGGCAGCATGTGTATAGTAGAGGATTGCAAAGTCAATCATCAATGGGAGGAGAGGCCCTTGGCCCTGTGAAGGTTTTGTGCCCCAGTGTAGGGGAATTCCAGGACCAATAAGTAGGAGAGGGTGGGGTGGCAAGCATGGGAAGGAGGGAGGCAACAAGGGTTTGTTCTTTTTGATTTTGTTTGTTTGTTTTTTGGAGGGGAAACTTGGAAAGGAGAAATCATATGACACGTAAATAAAGAAAATATCTAATAAAAAATTTAAAAAATAAGAAAGGAAAAGAAGAGGCAAAAGGAGCAAATGTTAGTTGTCCTTGAATTGAAGGGATACTTGGTACTGTATCTCAAAGATAATATGAATATAATTTTCAGAACAGAATTAAGGTTTTAAAGAAGTCCTAACTGCTTTATAAAGTGTGCCTTTGTTCTAAGGTGTGACACTTAGGACCAGTCTCTCTACTGTTCTGGTCTGCTCTGGGCCATCAGCACTGCTTTGCTGTGTCTATGGTAATAAGAAAGGAAAATGTCATGTTCACAACAACGTGATCCATGGCACCTACCTGCATGAATAACATGTGTGTCAACCTCTGCCTTTTTGTCTTTTGTGAAGTTATATTTACAGCAAAAAATAAAACCATAATTCTAAATGTTTCACAAAATTTTTGTACAATTTTAGACATTTCAATATTTTAGCACCGCTTTCAGGGAGCTATGTGGTGATTTTCTCCCTTTAACGACATACACATCAATTTGATGGCAATGAATATGACATGAATTGAAACTCAAATTCTATCATAGTTATTTGAAAGACAATAAAATTCACAAGAGCCACATCTGCTTTTAGAAGGCAAACAAGGTCCCTGTTTGTTTCAAACACCTTGAACCATAGAATACTCACTGTTTCTGTACTCAAAAAATATTGAATGTTTTTCATAATCATATTGGAGGTATACTTTTGTTATGTGCACACTGGCTTCAGAGCTGTGAGCCCTCTTTCTTCTATAAACAGCATTTGAAGGTATTTATTATATTTTATGTTTAAGACTATAAACCCTATTTATTGAGTTTTAATAATATGTCAGCCCTTAGGTGTTTAAAAGGCCATGCATGTCGAATACATCAGAAGCATTGAGTAGTAACATTGTTGAACAAAAATTATTTAGCATGAGTAGTAAAGGGAGTTAGAAGTCAGTATGAATTCAACATTTCCTATGCCACAGCCATTTGTGACAGGAGCAATTCCTAGTCACATTAGCAATTCCTAGTTAGCAATTCCTAACTGCATTTTACAGCCCTGTTGCTTATACCTAGGATCCTTACTTTAGATGTAAGGTAGTTGACTAAAAGTACTTTTAATATGTTACTATCCAACATCACTGGGAAGAATGTAGTGATCAAAAAGTCAGTGCTCAAAGACAGGAACTCTCACAATGTAGTTTTATTACTGTGTTAATCTAAAGCCATCAGTTAACAGACTGCTTTATAGTATGTCTTATGAACTGCCTTATGGAGGCAGGAACACAGTCTTTTGTTTTTATTGTTCTTTCATTTGGATAGTCTTCTATTGAAAAAGTCAAACATAAACTTAAGCTCTTCATTCCCAATTGATTATAGAATAATTGAGATCTGAGCAATTAGCTTTTCAGATTGGACTACCTCTGACTTATCCCAGTTTTCTTCCCTTAAAGTCTTCATTTTCTAAAGTTAGAAGCAATATTATGCTAAGGTCATGATCCAAAGGGTTAAGATTTACAGTTATAATCAAATGTTGCTTTTAGCACCAAGATGATTCATCAGGAAAGATACCTGATAAATTGAGTTCAGTTCCAGGGGACCTACATGATGGAAGGTGAAAATAATTCAAGAAAGTTGTTCTTTGATCTCTATATACAGTCTATGTCTCCCCTATACACACAAATACATACTAAGGTGAGTTATTCCATTTCAGTCCCAATCTAGAAATTCCCTTGGAGATCCATCTAGAGGCTTGTTTCCTGAGTGATTCTAGAGTTTGGCAAGTTGGAGATCAGTATCAACCATTTCAGTATCCCAGACCCAACCATATAATTTCACAATGTGTGCATTGTATTTCCTAATCTGACATTCTACTGTCTGAGGGTACAGCAGCTCATATCTCCATTAACCTACTGGCTGGGAAGGGCAACTTGGCTGCTTCAGGATTTGGCCAACTACGTATAAAGCTGTTATAAGGATCTGGGAAGAAGTTTATGTGGCCATAACCTTCCCATGGTATTAAGTAAATGCCATAGGTCGTGACTTAAGCATTTCATAGTAAATCTAGTCCTAGTTTTACAAGCAACCAGTATCCTGTCTTCTAACCTGAGTTTTAGTTTCTTACCAACAGATGTCAGTTACCAGAAGTCCTCACCCAGTCAGCATTCTGTCTGGCCAGTGTTCAGGATGTGCTCTGTTTGATAGGTGCTACGGTAAGGGTGTCTTTTTTTTTTTTTATTACTGTGCTTTTGTATTTTCTTGATGGCAATACTAAATATATTTTCATACATGTATATGCCACCTTTTTATCTTCTCCATTAAAACTTAGTTAAGATTTTAGGGTCATTTATTGTTTAGGTATTTGTATTTTTAATACTGATATTTAATAATTTTTATATGTTTGGGCAATATATAATTCTTTTATTTGCTTTGTCTTTTGCACATACTTTTCCCAGAAGTGGTTGAAGCTGACAATCTCTAGACACTGTGTTTGGAAAAGAAAGATACTATTTTTTGACATTCTGACCTCAGGTTTCCCTCCCATGACTCCTCCCAGTCCCTGCCCCACACCACTCTCATCTACTCCTCGATTTCTTTTCAGAAAAGTACAGGCCCCAATGGATATTGACCAGTCATGGCATTTCCTCTCCTATTCAGAGCTTAAAGAATACTAGCTTTTCACTTGGTTCTTTCGTAAACTGTACTACACAATGCCATTGAGATTTATTCCAGTTTTATCTTTGATGATCTCTGCATGTGACCTCCACTGACTTATTTGATAAGTTCTTAAAGACTGTGTCTATATATTCCCCACTACATGGATCTCCAGCTATTCTGGAAACTTCCTTTGAAATGATTGTGTTTATATCACTGTCTCTTCTTTGCTCCTTTGTCAAAGACCAGTTGTCTATTGTCTGTTTGTGTGTCTTTTTCTAGGCTCTGTGTTCTATTCCACTGAAATCTTTGTGAATTCCAGTGCTGAGACCAGCATTTCTCAATACTTATAAATGAGATTTCTGAATAAAAAGATTTACACTAAGAAGTTTCTTTTCTCTTGCAAAGTCCATAATGTAAAATAAAATATCAACACGCATTTCATCCTCAAATTCCTCCTGATCATTCCCTCAAAATTCACATTTTTTTTTACTAATATCTTCTCATTTTAATTATCTATTTCAGTTCGCTGTTGGTTACAGGTCCTGTGACTCTCCATATGAATGTCACAGTGGACCTTTTGATGTCCACAAGTATCTCTCTAGAATTTTGATTGGGACAGCCTTGAATTTACAATTCATATTTGATGAATTGTTATCCTATTAGCATTGGTTCTCCATAGAAGCTTAAGCTGTCTCCACTCTTCCTTTACTTTTCCCCTTATCAGATTCTGTAGATGCCTACTTGTGTTTATGGCACATGATTGATATGTGCAGTTTCCACATCACACTCTCCTTACAGATGTGGAGACAGCCCATTGGTTGTCTAATCATTTTGGATCTTGATACTGCTGTAGCTACTTCTTACTTCTAGGAGGAGGTTGTTGACATTGCTCACTTCATTATAATTTTCAGTAGACGACGCTTTCATCCTCAATAAATAGCTTTACATCCTTTCCTTTAGTGCTATCCTTTAGTTTTTCTTGTCTTATTTCATTTGTTAAAATGACTAAAACTATGTTAAAAGTGGGGCAACCTGGACTTGTTCCTAGTAAGGTTTTTAGAGGTTCTTTGAGTTTCTTATTAATAAGATCGTAACTGTAGGATTTTTTTCTGCAATTATGGCTTATAAAATTTCTAAAATTTCTCTCTATATTGATAAAGCTTTAATAAATAGAGGTTGTGAATTATTAAATGCTTTCTGTCATTATTTAATATGACCATTTGTTTTGTACTCTTAAGTCTGACAGTTGATGCTTGGAGTGCATTAATTGATTTCTGAAAGCTGAACTAACCTTTTACAC
>JADRCD010214925.1:0-17971 GCA_019843815.1 Montemys delectorum
TTTTTTTTTTTTTCAGAATAAATTCAAGCCAAGAACAATTCAAATATTGAGCAACAAATGAGCATACAATTTCTTTACCTGATGCAATAGGAATAAATGTCATAAATAGGAAATCCAAACACAAATGATCTTAAATTTTATTATTTCTTTTTAAATTTTAAAAATAGTACTCAGCTCCACAGTGACAGAAAAAAACAAACTTTGACTTGAATGGGAGATGGATGATAGCTTGTCCTAGAAAGAACAGAGGAAGCATTTTTACGGAAATCAGAAGCATTTTATATTATTATCAATAGAATGGTTGCATTTTATTTCATGTGAGTTATAACCTAATAAAGAAAATTTCCAGCCTGGCAGTGGTGGTGCACATCTTTAATCCCAGCACTTGGGAGGCAGAGGCAGGTGGACTTCTGAGTTCGAGGCCAGCCTGGTCTACAGAGTGAGTTCCAGGACAGCCAGGGCTACACAGAGAAACCCTGTCTCGAAAAACCAAAAAAAAAAAAAAGAAAAAAAAAAGTCCATGATGAATTAATGTATCAGGTATTATGACATAAAGCTAAATGAGTATGAGTAAGAAAAGGCGTATCATACTAAGGGAAACAAAGAGTACAGAGGATGAAAAGTTGGCAATTGAAGAATAAGTAAGGTTTTCTCCAATAACTTAGCACTAAATGAATATAAAATATATATAATGTATAGTATTCTTATATATAATATATATGCATATATTTGTGCATGTGTATGTAAATTCCATTTAACAAAGATATCAAAAATGCTAACTAAAAGATAGCCTCTTTGTTTCAACTAATGAAATTCAAATTTTGGGAGCATCTGGATAGAAAACTCTATATCATTACATACTCGTTGGGTTTCCAGTTACCAACTAGAAAAAATATGACACAGGATGGGTCTCAATAAAGCAGTTTCTTGTGGGTTGTTGATGGGACTATAAATTTGTATAGCCATTATGAAGACTGAATGGACTTCCCTTAAAATCTGAAAACAGAGCTACCATCAGCAGCCCCATTTCTGACTGCACATTCAAAGGAACTGAAATTAGCATCTTAAGGAGACATCTGCATGCTTATCTCTACTACAACACCATTAGAAATAACTAAATCACTGAAACCCTTGAGCATTGGTTGACAGATAAAGAAATATATTGATATATTTCCATATATGACTTAACAGTAAAAAGGAAGGAAAGACGGCAATTAGGAACAATGCAACTAGATTCAAGACATTATGCCACACGAAGCAAACAGATACAGAAAGACAAGTAACGCATGAATTCACTTTTATGTGTAAACTGAAAAAAGAAAACTAACACAATATGAGAGTGAAATTGTGATTGCCAAGGGCTGAGTATAATGGAAATGTGTCAGTCAAGGGATATCTTTTGTTGTTGTTGTTGTTGTTGTTGTTGTTGTCATTGTCGTTGTCATCGTCATCGTCGTCTTCATCGTCTTTGTTGTAAGAATATATTTTCAGAGGGAGTGCTTTAACCAAGGGACTCACGGTAGACCAGCCAGGAGTCACAGGCCTCACATGTCCCAAGGCAGCCTGGTCAGGATCATTTCTACCTCAGACCACACCTAGGAGGGACAACAGACCAACAGCCCTCTCTGCACCTTTCCTGCAAGTGGAGATCCTGTCTCCAGGGTGTGCTCTGACTCCAGGACTCAGGACAAACAACTAATCCACAACCGTCCATGCCCGGGATTTACCAGAGGAAAGATGATTTCCCAGAAGTACTGACACAGGCTTACAGACCCACAGGAAGAACAAGCTCTAGTTAGAGACAGCAAGAACATCTAACACCAGAGATCAACAGATGGCGAAAGGAAACTGCAAGAATCCTACCAATAGAAACCAAGACTACTTGGCTTCATCAGAACCTAGTACTCCCACCACAGCAAGTCCTAGATATTCCAAAACACCGGAAAAGCAAGATTTGGATCTAAGATCATATCTTACTATGGTGCTAGAGCAATTTAAGAAGAACATGAATAACTCCCTTAAAGAAATACAGGAGAACACAGATAAAGAGGTACAAGCCCTTAAAGAAGAAACAAAAAAATACCATAAAGAATTACAGGAGATCACAACTAAACAAGTAGAAGCACTTTAAGAGGAAACACAAAAATCCCTTAAGGAATTACAGGAAAATACAAACAAACAGGTGAAGGAATTGAGCAAAACCATCCAGGACCTAAAAATGGAAGTAGAAACAATTAAGAATTCACAAAGAGAGACAACTCTGGAGTTAGAAATCTTAGGAAAGAAGTCAGGAAACGTAGATGCAAGCATCACCAACAGAATACAAGAGATAGAAGAGAGAAACTTAGGAGCAGAACTGCAACCTAAGGATAATAGGAATAGAAGAGAGTGAAGACCTCCAACTTAAAGGGCCAGTAAATATCTTCAACAAAATTATAGAAGAAAACTTCCCTAACCTAAAGAAAGTGATACCCATGAACATACAAGAAGCCTATAGAACTCCAAATAGACTAGACCAGAAAAGAAATTCCTCCCACCACATAATAAAAACACCAAATGCATTAAACAAAGAAAGAATACTAAAAGCAGTATGGGAAAAAGGTCAAGTAACATATGAAGGCAGACCTATCAGAATTACACCAGACTTCTCACCAGAGACTATGAAAGCTAGAAGATCCTGTGCAGATGACATACAGACCCTAAGAGAACACAAATACTAGCCCAGACTACTATACCCAGAAAACCCTCAGTCACCATAGACGGAGAAACCAAAGTATTCCATGACAAAACCAAATTCACACAATATATTTCCACAAATCCAGTCCTTCAAAGGTAATAAATGGAAAACTCCAACACAAGGAGGGGAACGACATCTCTGAAAAAGCAAAAATGTAATCTGCTAACAAAACTAAAAGAAGTTAGCCACATGAACGGAATTCAAGCTCTAACAACAAAAATAACAGGAAGCAACAATTACTATTCCTTAATATCTATAAATAACAATGGACTCAATTCCCCAATAGAAAGACATAGACTATCAGATTGGGTACATAAACAGGACCCAACATTTGCTGCATACCGGAAACCCACCTCAGTGACAAAGACAGACACTAATTCAGAATAAAGTCTGGAAAACAATTCTCCAAGCCAATGGTCCCAAGAAAAAAGATGGAGTAGCCATTCTAATATTGAATAAAATCGACTTTCACCGAAAGTGATCAACAAAGATAAGGAGGAATACTTCATATTCATCAAAGGTATGATCTACCAAGATGAAGTCTCAATTCTGAACCTCTATGCTCCAAATCAAAGGGAATCTACATTCATAAAAGAAAATTTACTAAAGCTCAAAGCACACATTGCACTGCACACAATAATAGTGGGCGATTTCAACACCTCACTCTCTGCAATGGACAGATCATGGAAACAGAAACTAAACAAGGACACAGTGAGACTAACAGAAGTTACGAAACAGATGGAATTAACAGATATCTATAGAACTTTTTATTCTGAAACAAAAGGATATACCTTCTTCTCAACACCTCATGGTACCTTCTCCAAAACTGACCATATAATTGGTCAGAAGTCAGGCCTCAACAGATATAAGAAAATTGAAATAATTCCTTGCATCCTATCAGATCACCACAGACTAAGGCTGCTCCTCAATAACAACATAAACAATAGAATGCCCACATACATGTGGAAGCTTAACAACACTCTACTCAATGATAACTTGGTCAAGGAAGAAATAAAGAAAGAAATTAAAGACTTTCTTGAGTTTAAAGAAAATGAAGCCACAACATACCCAAATCTATGGGACACAATGAAAGCAGTCCTAAGAGGAAAACTCATAACTTTAAGTGCCTCTAAAAAGAAACTGGAGTGTGCATACACCAGCAATTGGACAGCACACCTGGAAGCACTAGAACAAAAAGAAGCAAATTCACCAAGAGGATTCAAAGGCAGGAAATAATCCAACTCAGGGCTGAAATCAACCAAATAAAAACAAAAAGAACCATACAAAGAATCAATCAAATCAAGAGCTGGTTCTTTGAGAAAATCAACAAAATAGATAAACCCTTAGCCAGACTAACTAGAGGGCACGGAGACAGTATCATAATTAACAAGATCAGAAATGAAAAGGGAGACATAACAACAGACAATGAGGAAATCCAAAAAATCATGAGATCCTACTACAAAACCTTATACTCAACAAAACTGGAAAACCTGGATGAAATGGAGAATTTTCTAGACAGATACCAGGTACCAAAGTTAAATAAAGATCAGATCAATGATCTAAATAGTCCCATATCTGCTAATGAAATAGAAACTGTCATTAATAATCTTCCCTCCAAAAAAAAAAAGCCCAGGACCAGATTGGTTTAGTGCAGAGTTTTATCAAATCTTCAAAGAAGACCTAACACCAATACTACTCAAACTATTTCACAAAATAGAAACTGAAGGCACTCTACCCAATTCATTCTATGAAGCCACAATTACTCTTATACCTAAACTATACAAAGACCTAATGAAGAAAGAAAATGTCAGACCAATTTCCCTTATGAATATCGACAGAAAAATACTCAATAAAATTATTGCAAACCAAATCAAAGAACACATCAAAACAATCATCCACCATGATCAAGTAGGCTTCATCCCAGAGATGCAGGGATGGTTCAATATATGGAAATCCATCAATGTAATTCACTATACAAACAAACTCAAAGAAAAAATACTTTATGATCATCTCATTAGATGCTGAGAAAGCATTTGACAAAATCCAACATCCCTTCATGATAAAAGTCTTGGAAAGATCAGGAATTCAAGGCCCAAACTTAAACATAGTAAAAGCAATATACAGCAAAACAGTAGTGAACATCAAACTAAATGGAGAGAAACTTGAAGCAATCCCACTAAAATCAGGGACTGGGGAAGGCTGCCCTCTCTCTCCCTACCTATTCAATATTGTACTTGAAGTCCTAGTCAGAGCAATTAGACAACAAAAGGAGATCAAAGAAATGCGAATTAAAAGGAAGAAGTCAAATTATCACTATATGCAGATGATATGAGAGTATACTTAAGTGACCCCCAAAATTCCACCAGAGAGCTCCTAAACCTGATAAACAACTTCAGCAAAGTAGCTGAATATAAAATTAACTCATGCAAATCAGAGACCTTCCTCTACACAAAGGATAAACAGGCAGAGAAAGAAAATAGGGAAACAACACCCTTCACAATAGCTACAAATAATATAAAATACCTCGGTGTAACTCTAACTAAGCAAGTAAAGATCTGTTTGACAAGAACTTCAAGTCTCTGAAGAAAGAAATTGAAGAAGATCTCAGAAGATGGAAAGTTCTCCCATGCTCGTGGATTGGCAGGATTAATATAGCAAAAATGGCCATCTTACCAAAGGCAATCTACAGATTCAATGCAATCCCATCAAAATTCCAACTCAATCCTTCACAGACTTAGAAAGAAGAATTTCCAAATTCATCTGGAACAACAAAAAACCCAGGATAGTCAAAACTATTCTCAACAAAAAAGGAACCTCTGGTGGAATCACAATCCCGGACCTTAAGCTGTACTACAGAGCAATTGTGATAAAAACTGTATGGCCTTGGTACAGTGATAAGCAGGTAGATCAGTGGAAGAGAATTGAAGACCCAGAAATGAATCCACACACCTATGGTCACTTGATCTTTGACAAAGGAACTAAAACCATCCAGTGGAAAAAAGACAGCATTTTCAACAAATGGTGCTGACTCAACTGGCAGGTAGCATGTAGAAAAATGCAAATCGATCCATTCCTAGCTCCTTGTACAAAGCTCAAGTCTAAGTGGATCAAGTACCTCCACATAAAACCAGATACACTGAAACCAATAGAAAAGAAAGTCGGAAGAACCTCGAGCACATAGGAACAGGGGAAAATTTCCTGAACAGAACACCAATAGCTTCTGCTCTAAGATCAAGAATGACAAATGGGACCTCATAAAGTTGCAAAGCTTCTGTAAGGCAAAAGACACTGTCAATAGGACAAAACGCCAACCAACAAATTGGGAAAAGATCTTTACCAATCCTATATCTGATAGAGGGCTAATATCCAATGTATACAAAGAACTCAAGAAGTTAGACTCCAGAGAACCAAATAACCCTATTAAAAAATGGGGTACAAAGCTAAACAAAGAATTCTCAATTGATGAATACTGAATGACTGAGAAGCACCTAAAGAAATGATCAATATCCTTAGTCATCATGGAAATGCAAATCAAAACAACCCTGAGATTCTACCTCACACCAGTCAGATTGACTAAGATAAAAAACTCAGCTGACAGCAGATGCTAGAGAGGTTGTGGAGAAAGAGGAGCATTCCTTCATTGCTGGTGGGATTGCAAGCTGGTAGAGCCACTCTGGAAATTAGATTGGCGGTTTCTCCAGAAATTGGACATAGTTCTACTGGAGGATCCAGCTATACCACTCCTGGGCATATACCCAGAAGATGCTCTGACATGTAATAAGAACACATGCTCCACCATGTTCATAGCAGCCTTATTTATAATAGCCAGAAACTGGAAACAACCCAGATGTTCCTCAACAGAGGAATGGATACAGAAATTGTGGTACATCTACCCAATGGAGTACTACTCAGCTATTAAAAACAATGAATTTATGAAATTCTTAGGGAAATGGATGAATCTGGAGAATATCATCCTGAGTGAGGTAACCTAATCCCAAAAGAACACACATGATATGCACTCTCTGATAAGTGGTTATTAGCCCAGAAATTTGGAATACAGGAAGAACAACCCACAAACCACAAGAAACTCAAGAAGAAGGAAGACCAAAATGTGGACATTTCATTTCTTCATAAAAGGGGGAACAAAATACCCACAGAAGGAGTTGCAGAGACTAACTATGGAGCAGAGACTGAAGGAAGGACAATCCAGCATGATATAGCTGTCTCCTGAGAGGCTCTGAGAGTTCCTGACTAATACAGAAGTGGAGGCTCACAGCCATCCACTGAACTGAGTACACAGTCCCCAATGAAGGAGTTAGAGAAAGGATCTATGGAGCTGAAGGGTTTGTAGCCCCTTAGGACGAACAACAATATGAACTAACTAGTACCCTCAGAGCTCCCAGGGACTCAACCACCAACCAAGGAGTATACATGGTGGGACTGATTGTTCTGGTTGCATGTATATAGCAGAGGACTGCAAAGTCGATCATCAATCGGAGGAGAGGCCCTTGGTCCTGTTAAGGTTCTGTGCCCCAGTGTAGGGGAATGCCAGGGCTAATAAGTGGGAGAGGGTGGGGTGGCCAGCAGGGGGAGGGGAGAGGCAACAGGGGTTTGTTCTTGTTGTATTTTGTTTTTTGTTTTGTTTGGTTTTGTTTTGTTCTGTTTGTTTGTTTTTGTTTTTGTTTTTGTTTCGGAGGGGAAACTAGGAAAGGAGAAATCATATGGCATGTAAATAAAGAAAATATCTAATAAAAAAAGAATATATTTTGAAGCATCGTATTTGAAGTTTACTAAAGTTATACCTTTAATGTCTATTCTGAATACATGCAGTAGGAAGTATGGTATGATTGTGTTTATAAGGTTGTGTCTGGCAATCATTTTAATGTACATTAACAAGAAATTATTTCACATGTTTTGTACATAGCTTAGAAATTTTAGAAATAAATCAAATACAGTAATCACAGAAGAACAGATCATAGTTTACGTTCTTTCCCTTCCTTTGAAATAACATTGTATATCAGTGAGAGGAAAAGCCCTTGGACCTGAGGGGGTTCCATGCCCCAGTGTAGGGAAATGGTAGGGTGGGTGTGGTTGGGAGGTTGGGAGAATGCCCTCATAGAAGCAGGGGAGGGGGAATGGGATAGGGGGTTTCTAGAGGGATGATCTGGAAAGGGGATAATATTTGAAATGTAAATAAAGAAAATATCCAATAAAAGAGAAAAAAATTAAAAATCTAAAAAGTGAAAGAATGTAATTCTACATGGGTATTCTCTTTTTAATCCATTTCAAATTAGATATTTAAGTATTTTATACAACTCACTTTAATGATATTTACTCTACCTGTGCTATCTAGCCCCAGATTGACTAACCTTCCTTTCTCATCCAACTCCATGTCATTTTTTTTCTTCATCAAGGCTGATATATACTTAGATGTGTGGTTTCCCACTGGAGTGTGGTTAACTTATCAGAAACAACAATTTTAAGGAAGATATGACCCTTTCTTTCCTAGCAGCTACAGTTGCCAGTTCCTCTTTAGGAACAGGTGGAATAGTATGGTCAACTCCCTTCTTCACTTAGATTTGGTCGGACTTTGACTTTCACAGGTCTTGTGGAGCCTGTTACAACCACTGTTAATTCATATGTGGAACTGTTTTCCTGTGGTCAAAAGACACTATGTCCTTGATATCATCTACTCCTCTGACTCATAACACTCTTTCTTAACTCTCTTCAATTATTTTTGAGGCTTTCAAATAGAAGCTGTAGTATATAGTCTCCATGACCACTATGAGTTTCTATGTTGATATTCATCTACTGCAAATACATTTTTTTTCTGATGAAAGTTGAGTGATAATTTAATGTATTGAAATAATCATAAGTCATTAGGAGTTGGTTTAATACTATGTCTGTTTGGTAGATTCTATCCTGTGGTCCATAAGATGTCTAGTTATAGGTTCTTGGATTACCAATGGTTCCAGGTATGGATCTCATCTTATGGAGTAGGACCTAAATCCAAACAGAAAGTGGTTGGTTCTTATGATGTTCATACTACACTTGCTTTAAAAGGCATGTCTTGCCAGGTTAATCATTATAGATCACAGGATTCACAGCTGGGTAAGACTGGTGTTTATATTTCTCTATGGTAGTATACATAGCATGTTCTATGCCTAGCTTTCAGATCAGTTCCAATAGCCTATGGCTAATGGGGCCATATTTCTTACAGGAGAACCTACAAATGCCACTCTCCTAAACCAGCATAATTTCTAACTGCATTCAAACATTTTTCTTTATTCCATAGATAAGTAGTGTTCTAGCTCTTATCCAAGAAATTTCTTTTTACAGCAGTCAGAGACTATTACAGAAAGCTACAGTGACTGTGATATGCCTTTTCCCAATACATATATATCATGCATTTAAGGTTCAGAAAACATCACTGATAAGCGGAGGAGGAAGGGTGAGATTACAAAAGCAAAGAAGACTGCTTCAAAATTGTCTACTCTAGATATTACAATAAAGCTACTATGCTTAATTCTCAGCAATGTGGTTGCTTAAATAACAGCTGAACAATGACAATACCAGTTGACACGCCAATGTACATGAAGGAAATTACACAGGGCCCTACCCCTATATCAAGAGACACAGGCAACTAGAGGGTGCTGAGAGAGGAAAAGATGAGTCCCATAAATGGTGGTTCAATCCCAAGTGACAATCTCTAAAAAATATACATACAAGCAACATTAAACAATGCCAACTGGAGTCTGCTTCTTCCCTCAGGTTATCCAAGCACCATTGTACAGCAGATTGGACTGGATAGAATAAAACTCAGCCGAGTGAGTGGATTGGCAGGAACTTGTTCAGAGTAGGTGTGGGGAAAATAGCCCTCTCTGGAGGCAGTTTTCAGTGAAACAGCTTTCATTTATTAGGGGTAATAAGGGCTATATTAATCTTGGGGTTAGGTAGGGTCTTAGGGGTGAGTATACACCATTGGCTGAGGCTGAGATGCTGAGAATTCTTCATTTGCATGAAGAAAATTTTCAGATGCATTGCTGGACATGTCTTTATAGGGAGAGAGGAATTATATAGTATGACCTATAATTTGGTCATCAGTCTATGTGTCTACCTCAAGGGTAGTGGAGGTGGGGGTCACAAGTCTTACCTTCACTGGTACATACAGTCCCAGAGCAAAGAGGAAAAGAGTCTTAATCCTGCCAGTTTTAGGATTAGATTTTCCAGGTTTAGACACTTCTTGACCTCACTCTTGCTCTGGAGTGGCTTCCTCAATCACTAGGCTTTCCAACTCCAGAAATCAAACTCAGTAGGTTACATTAGTATGTTTATTAATACAAATACATCACACACACACACACACACACACACACACACACACATACACTTACACACGGACATAGCCACATATATATGTAGCAATAATAGTTAAAGAAAAAGTTGCCATGACTTTGAAAGGAAGTTGTGGGCATGATAAGGGTTTGAGGGAGTAGAAAGAATGATGTAATTATATTTTTATTAAATGAAGAAATAAGAAGGCATATTGTGGGACATCATTGTGTGCATTGGCACATAGAAGGATCTGAAAGTTCTTGTAGTGACAAGAATTTTTCACACTTCTATATTTAGTATTTTAAATTGTAAGTTTCTTTTCATCTCATTGCTTTATTCTTTTAATTTAGAATAACATATCAGCTAGCTCTGAGCTAACGTTCTACTGAGAAGCAATGCTGAGACACTAAGAAGGTAACAATTCTTAAAGAATCTGCCCTATCACAGGCTCAAGGCATAGTGCCTGTTTCTTATAATATGAGTGGAAAAGCTGAAGTAGTGGAGAAAGAATGCACATTCTCAGGTTCAGTGTGTTAATTTCCCCATCGGAAAGGCTAAAACATTTGCATCTAACAAGTACCAATATAGACTTTTAAAAAATGTTCATTTGTGGTTCAGTTCAACAGCATTCAGAGTCTGGCTAATGGGCCAGTAGTAGTAATATCATCAAAGCTTGTTAAATTTGTGAGATTTAGGCTTCAACCAGACACATGAATTAGAATCCACACTTTCACCAAGTCATCAGGGAGTCTATACATACACTGAGGTTTAAATACTATCATCTAGAGAAATTTTCTCTTCACTTATAGAGAAAATTTTATTTTCTTTGAAAATGGTAGCTGCCTATTCTTATCTTTTTAATGATGTAAGATAGATGGGTAACCTAACTTGCACTAATGTGCCAGGAAGATTACATAGGATCATAACCAGAGAAACTTTCAGATTCATGTGGTCATGAGGATAGGGGAGAGGTTTGCAATTAGGAATCTATTCTGTTGCTAGGTGTTGATCTTCATCTGAATTCTTATAAGAACTGTACGTAACCATAAGTCATGACTCTAGTAGCTGTTATATTAACCATGACATTAAGAAAAGTTGTCAGTTGTGTATTATTATCATTACACCTGCCACTGTTCTAGGTTATGTGTTTACATGTTGGGGGAGATATTTCTAACAACTTACATGTGACTACAACATCAAGAGGTCTTCAACTTGACTATACTTTTCAATGGCCCCCAAAGAAATTATTTTCATGGGATTAATTTCTAAGCACAATGAATAAAAGATTACAGAAACAAAAAACTATTTGTATTTTTCCAGACATTTAGGTTAAAACACAATAAAATCTTAAATTTAAATAAGGCAAAACATCTAAACCATACAACTTCTTAAAATTTTTAATTAGTTAGTTACTTTACTTTACATCCTGACCACAATTTCATCTTCCTCCTCTCCTCCCAGATGTCCTCCCTACCTCCCTACCCTACATCGTCTCTTTTCTGAAGGTAGAATAAGGAAGAGACATGAATATCCAGCCTTAGCATATCAAGTTGAAGTAAGACTAGGCCCATCTTGTACTATTGTGACTAGAAGATTCCTTCCAGTATAAGGCAAGAGTCCAAAAGGTAGGCAATCAAGTCAGAGACAGTTCTTGCTTCTGTGGTGAGGAGTCCCATGAGCAGAGGGCCTCAGTCTGCCCTGTACAGGCTCCTTAAATGTCAATTCAGTCTCTGTGGGCCCCTACAGGCCCAGATTAGTTGATTCTGTTGGATTTCTGTGGGGTTCTTGATCCCTCTGGCTCCTACTCTCCTTCCTCCCCTTCTTTAGCAGAATTCCTCAAGCTCCATCTAATGTTTGGGTGTGTATTTCTGCATCTGTTGTCATCAGTTGCTGGGCAAAGCCTCTCTGATGATGGTAACCATGTATCTCTTTTTGAAAGAACAGAGATCTGTTTTACAGTTCAGTTGACTCCGAAACAGAAATCTCTGAGCGGCTTCTGAGTGCCTTGCTGAAGACACAGGCAATCACACCTACGACAAGCTGTTTAAACAAGCTCAATTAAAGTAGTAAAATTATAAGCTACTTATCTTGCATAAAAATAGGTTTAATTTTATATAAATCCAAATACTGGTTGTGCAAACTTGTATTGTCTAGTAGAAAACCAAGCTAGACCATTTTCATTTGCCTTTGTGGGAATAACGCTGGACTCAAACTGTGGTAGGCTCACACAATCAAAATACCTTTTTTTTGGTGGGGAGGAAGTCTTGAAAACATGAACAAAACCATAGACTTATTTTCTTGTCTTAAATGGACAGATAGGCAATGTGAATAAAAGTAAAAAGGTGGTAGATTGACGATCTGAAAGTACACGAGTGGAAAATATAGTGGGTCAGGTACTGGAGTATTGACTTTTAATCCTGACTCTGCCATAGACTTACTGTTGTAATCTTGAAAAGGTCTTTACCCATTAGTTAGCTAATATTGTATAATAAAAAGTTACAAACTCCCAATATCTTAAAAGAATGTGTGTTTTTTTTCTTACTTATGAAACTGTATATACAGGTAGGTTGGAACTCAGCATCTCTTGGAAGACGTCACCTTGGCTTGGGTCAGCAGAGAAGCATAATTATAAGTTTCCTTTGCACACATCCCATTTTCTTTGAGTAAACATTGCCTAAGATATATACTACTCAAGGCAAATGGCACATACATAAAAGAAGCTCAACCATACAATCTTGTTTCAAGTCCTGGTGTTATTATCTTTAACCAATCACTGGCCAAAGTGAACATAAAAGCAAGAAAAGCAAGTGCTATATTTGAGTGTAAAGAAGTTAATTTTGTCATCAAGGAGCAAGAAGACAAGTACGGATAGATGTAATGTAAGCCACAATTTTCCTAAGTGAGGTAGACACATTTCAGAACTATCCAGGTTATTACCTTTTTTAAATGAAATATTTATCTATTTTAAGTGTGTGTATATTTTGTTTATATGTATGCATGTGCACTGAGTATCTGGTGCTCAAGGAGGCCAGGAGTGGTATCCAGATCCCCTGGACCTAGCAATGTAGATACCCTGAGCAAGCATTTAGGTGTTGGGAAATAAACCTGGTTCCTCTGCCCAATCAACCAGTGCTCTTAATGCTTGAGCAAACTCTCTAGCTCCTATTCAGAACACTTGTAGCTATGGATACTATTCTATAATTATAGAAGAAATCCCATGAGTTTCTACAGAACTATGTATAAATTACTATATATAAAAAACACTGCCCTGAAGGCTAGATTCAGTCACTTCCAAAATTGTAAATCAAATCTAGTTACTATATATATATATATATATATATATATATATGTATATATATATCATATATGTATATATATCATATATGTATATATATATATATATATGTATACACACATATATACCAAAATATTCACACACACACACACACACACACACACACACACATACACTAGAATTCTGACTTTTCTTGAAGGCTATGAATTGTTGGCAATTTTGCTGTAGCAAAACTACATTTGTTTTATATGGACCAGCTTTTGAGACTGAACCATTGCTTTTCTTTCACAGACATGCTACTTCGTGTAAGGTACTCAGTACACAGTACTGAGTACCACAGGTGTATACTTTCATGAATGTTGTGGGTAATATTTACTTAAATTTCATAGTTTCAGTGTGATTTCTGGTCCTTGTCTCCTCTGCAAATTACTTGTATCCTATTTGTCAAACTAAATAGAGAAAATGTGAACTGTATCAGGATGATATGTTTTTCTCATATACAAATAAGAAAGGACTGTGGAAGTCTTTAGAGCATCCCTGCCTGCCATCCCAGCATTGTGAGAAGGTTGCATCTGGAGGTGTGGTCAGCATTCAGATATCTCAGGCTATGAAAGCAGACTGTCTAGAGAGTTATTTTCCAAATGGAGGTGCACTAATAGTATTAGAACTCTGTAACAAGTACTGTGGACCCTGGGAGTACTCTGTTTATTATGGTGCTCAAAGGCAGCAAACAGAGAGAAAGAGAAGTCATGGAAAAGGAATTGTTTACTTAAGCCAAGTATCAGAAAGCTTTTCCTAATAATAAAACCTAACCATTTTTCCCTAGAGAAATGGAAAGACATTATTTAAAATGTGGCCAAAGGGAGCTTTTAATAATCCACTTCAAACACAAGTCTCACTTAAATAAGTGTTACAAGCTCAAGGGGAGAGGCTTCTTTCCTTTGTTGTTTATGTGATTTCAGTCTCTGTTGAGTAACCAAGTATCAAACCTTAGGATGGACTTTGGAGGCAGACAAATCATGCTCTACTCCCATGCTTTCTTTAGGCCTACTAGTGCTATGCAAATAGTTGAGGTGCCACAGAAACGTTCATTAGCTTGTAGTGGCCATCTGTGTTAAACATGCACACAGGACATCTGGATGCAAGCCCACTACTTTGCATGAGGTCTGATTATTGAGTCTCACGATGTCACTTCACTTGCTCTGTAGAATTTGGAATTTTTTTTTCTTTTCTCTTTATCTCCTACAGAACAGTTTTTACACTGAAAGTATTTTGGGATAACAGTGCTTGTTATTCAATTATTTAAGACAGAGTATTTGCTGACAACTCAATATTCTATCCTTTCTTCTCTTTGAATAAGAAAATGCAAACTGTGCAAAGGAAAATAACTGGCTTGGCATTGGGTCAGAGTAGGAAAAAGGCAAACAAAGTGAATGCATGCACAAATGGCCCAGCCTCACCTGCTGAATCATCCCAGGTATTAAAGGTGATCAAAGAAAACATTCAGGAAAACACTTCAAAGTGCTATACCCAATATGTATTCTCTCGGAGAATTGGCATAATAACAGTGTGAGGACCCTTGGAATCAGCTCGCTGTCATCAAGGGGAAGTTTGATTAGTGGTATATAAGAGTGCGAGTTGATTATATTAGTGATTGTCTGTTATTCAAGGCCATACCACATTCATTCACAGAATAAGCATTTACTATGCATCAGTGCTATTCTAAAGATGGAAAGATTGACATGTGTGAATATATGTGTGCTCCGGGATTACTATTGGCAACCCTCAGTCCCAGTCCTTTCTCTTTCAGCATCTTATACACATCCAGGTTATCACCTTTGGAAATCATTTGATAATAGTGTTAATGATTAAGCAAACACCAAAACACAGATTAGGGGGTATGTAATTAAAGCCATAATGTGAAGTGCCAACCAGATGGTATGCATTCTCCCTCTGTTGAAAGATGCTCAAAGACTTAGTTTGAAGAATTTGTTGCAGCCACCAGCCACTAAATAGCATAAGTAAAGAGGTACATCCTGTAAGCCATCAGGAAAGAATATGTCAGTAAAGTCTAGCTTCTTTCAGCTGGAGCAAAATCTGAAGTGTTAGCTGAGTGGTGAGAAATTAAGTACTGTCAATGTGCTCATGAAGGTGTGACTGACTGGTTCAGGCACTTTTAGGATAGTTTGCTCATATTCCTTAAAATGTTAAATGCTAATTGTCCTTATGCTTGAACAATTTCTTATCTCAGATTTTATGCTGGAGAAACTAAATGGCCTTTAATAGAGTATACATTCAAGTAATGCTTACAAAAACAGGCAAACCCCAAAAATCAAACAAAAACAAAAACCAAAAAACAACAACAAAACAACAATAGCATCAAAAAAAGATATAAGAGAATACTCCAAGTAAAACTTGTCTATAGAATATCCTCATTTAAAATCATCAAAATAAATTCAAACTTGTAAAAACAAACAAAATCATATGCATACAAAAAGTAAATCACCACACAGATTGAATAAAACAAGGCTGTGGGCAAAGTTCACTCCTAGGCCTCCAAAGACCAATAACTCTTTAAATAGTTATTCAAATGCTTCATTGTTTAAATTCAAATTATGGTATGAAAAAGGAATAATAAATGAACAAGCACACATTTTGAGTACCTGCTAGATGTCATTTACCATATATATATATATATATATATATATATACAAATGTATGCATATATATGTGTATATATAATTTCACATGTATTATATGTGATGATACTAAAATATATTATATAGAATATGTAGTATACATATGTACTACATATTCTATATAATGTATTTCTGTTGTTATAGGAACAAACTTGTGATGATCTAATTTTGGAAGAGTTTTTTTTAGCTGGGGGTGATTGGTGATTCATGTTTTCAGAAACCTGAGACTGGAAGTTTCAATGACTTTGCAGATAAGTGAATCCAAAGAGGTATTTGGAACATTTCTGTTGCGGCTGCAGTATTGGTATGCTATTGTGACTTCTGTATGCTGTGGCTACACAGAAAATACAGAAGAATAGAAAGGGTATATGCTAATGGTTGACTAAGGTAGGCTTATCTTTTAAAGCTTCCTTCTGATTCCAGGTATTCCCCTTATTTGTGTTGCAACAGTTCTATTTTAATTGTAAAATCATTTTCTGTTCCCTTGAGATGTAGATCACATTAAAATATCTATTTTCATAGAATCAATTTATATCAAAATTTGAGAACCATCTCATAAGACTGAAAATATGAGAGAAGTTAGTGTATATGTATGTGTATATGTATGTATATATATGATATGTATGAATCATATATATGATATATAGATAGATTTTTTGCATAGGCCTATTGCACATATGGTTTCTATTCATACCCACTTATGGAAAGCATAATTTACAATTTGGCACAGTAAGATATTAACAACTGTAAGTAGCAGAATTGAGTAGTTATGAAATACTATAATGCAAGTTATATGAATAGTTTATCTCCCACAATAGCCACCTGCATTGCATTCATACTTTTTTCCCATAATGATAATATAATGCTCAGCTGATGAAGGGAAGTTCAACACAAAGTATTGTTCCTAATTAAATCTCATTTTCTATGCTTGGTTTTCACTTACAAGGGTAACAACTCCATCTTTCTCATCATGTATCACACACTATGGCGATAACTCTGTACTTTGAGGTATGATAGCAAAACTAACATGTGCAGCAAGTAGACTGTGCCATCAGATAGAAGAATGCTAAGACTCAGCAGGCTCAAAGAGAGCAAACTCAGAACTGAGAATGGCAGCCCGGTAGCCATCGCCCTACCAAACTACATGATCTGGAACATGTAGCCATTACGTCCCGCTGAGAGGACCATGCTAATGAGTCATGCAGCATAAAAACCTGGAGTGCTCCATGCTAATGAGGCATCTAGATAGGCCTGAGTGTTTAGCCAATGAGTTTCCCTTCTTGGGTATTTCTTCCTGCAAAAAGTATTTAATTCCTGGTTCACCTTGATTAAGGTGTATGCATTCACATCTGCCATCAAATAAAAGAATTTAGACAAACAAGGACTATATCTTTCATCAAGAATCTATAGAAGGGGGTGGGGAACCTTCATTGTAAGGACTTCCAGCCTTCCTCTCTCCCAGCCCCTCTGCACTCTCGGCACTCATGCAGAACCAAACCAACTTCTACCCAGGCTCAGCTATCCCCTTCCTGCCTGGCGTGTAGACACCCTGAGGAGAAGCACACACCCAGGGACTCCCGTTTCCAACTCCCAGCTGTACCCCCAGGGGCACCTTGGGTGTACAGGTGAAAGGGAACCATAGCATCCACCTCAGACTCTGCTGTTTTTCACCTGGGGAAACACAGACTGGGACCCCTAGTAAGGACTGTGTTTTGTCTCCCCTGAGCAGCTCGCTGCTGGTGCTAAGGCACCACAACAGTGAGTCACACATGATTCCAGATGAGGCATGAATTTCTTCTTATTATTTATCATAGTGAATCTTAGAGACTTCAGCCTGCCTGCCTCTCTCTCTCTCTCTCTCTCTCTCTCTCTCTCTCTCTCTCTCTCTCTCTCTCTCTCTCTCTC
>JADRCD010214925.1:17981-34952 GCA_019843815.1 Montemys delectorum
CTCTCTCTCTCTCTCTCTCTCTCTCTCTCTCTCTCTCTCTCTCTCTCCCCCTCTCTCTGTCTCTCTCCCTCTTTCTGTCTCGTCTCTGTCTCTCTCTCTCTGTCTCTCTGTCTCTGTCTCTGTCTCTCTCTCTGTGTGTGTGTATGTGTTTACTTTCCTTAAGTTGTGAACTTTCACCTTGCTACATGAATAATGAATTGTTTGATCTCCTTTGTCATATCTGAATTGACAGCATATTAGTCTTGTGTTTTAGAGTGATTGTTAAGCAAAGTAAGCACTGCCTTAACTCAAATACTATATTCGATAAAGTTACTGATATAGGCTGATATAAGAGTTTAGTGGACACTCATGGAATTTTAAGTTTCCATGTCCTCCCACCAGGAAACGAGAAAAGACGTGTAATCTCTGCAGAAGCACAAAGAGTTAATTAACAAAGTGTGTGTGGAGGCCAGACTGAAGCAAAGAAAGAAAAAAAAAAGAAAGAAATGAGTAGGGACATTCATGTGAGCCTTCTGTACTTTGGTCAGGGAACTAATTTATGCGCTATAGGGTTTTCTATACATGCTCTGTTAGAAGTAGTTCTACATGTAACTTCTTGTGCCTCATATCTCATTATCACATTAAATCTGCAAGCAGGGCTATACATTTTAATATTTTAATGAGCCACGGGTTGTCTTCAGAGACGCTGCAATGCTCTGTGACTGAGCCAGTGGCAGTGGCAGCTGTGCTGGCCAACTTTAGCCAGCTGGGGCCAGGGAGTTTGTAGCTTTATTCTTTATTTGTTTAGGTTGTTTTCTTGTTGCTGTATTCATATGCTAGTCCTGAATAGCTTTTCCCATGGTTTGCTGGACCTGTTAGGCTCTGCCTAACTCTCTTACCTCACAAAAATAATTGATCCCCTAATCAACACAGCAATTAATTTGTTATATTAGTTACTTGTGATAAGAGACTTTGACAAAAGAAACTTGTGTTCATTCAGCAGCACATACACTAAAATTGGAATAATAAGTAGGGTAGCATGAATAAGAATGACACAAGTTATGTAGCAATGCATGCTTTTATAAGACAAAACACAAGCGATTGAATAAATATGAAGGATTCAGTCAAGAAAATGAGAAATGTAAGTACATTCACACAAATAGCACATGTAGGATTTTGGGGATACCATACAAAGAACAACTCTGTGAATTATGGGACTAGAATAAAGGGAATAAATCCAGGTCAAAGGCACAGAGAATAAACTCAACAAAATGACAGAAAAACATTTCTTGACTATAGAGAAACTAGTGCCTATACAGGAACAAAAGGCACACAGAAATTACAAAGGTCTTAGAAAATAAACTCTCCACAACATAATTAAAACTGTAAATATATGGGACAAGTTAGGGTATTGAAGACTGTAAAAATGAAGGCCATATTATACATAAAGTAATGTTCACAGGAATGACAGTTTCTATTGAAAACACTAAAAGACAGAAGGGTTAAAAGCAAGGTATTTCAAGTTCTGAAATCACGCAGATAGTAATAAAAACACTGTAATTTGGCAAGAATGTCATAATTTAAAGAGAAAGAAAAAACTAAAGGAATTTATGGCTACCAAGTCAGCCCCAAAGAGAATACTAAAAGAAACACTTTGGAGTGAAGAAAGGGATAAAAATGTCCAAGGCTACTAGGAAAAAAAATGATGCTTAGACAGTTGTTATGCAAGTCAGTGTATGAAAACAAACACTACAAAACCAACAGATTTACAATACAAAATACGCTTTTGTAAATAATTGCTTCTGGTATTGATGCCCTAAATTCTTCAATCAAATGAAACAGGCTATCCAATTGGATTAGGAAATAGGATCCATCTTCTGTTTTCTACTAGAAGTACGCTTCACCTCCAAAGACGGACTTTACCCCAGAATGAAAGGATGGAAAAAGTATTTCAAGTAAATGACACCAGGAAACAATCAAGCATCTCTAGTCTAATATTTGACAAAATAGACATTAAGTCAGAACTAATTAAAAGAGATAAAGAAACTCACTTCATCCAGACCCAGAGGGCTATCCACTCTGAGTACATTACAATTCTACACACACACACATACACACACACACACACACACACACACACACACACACACACACACACACCAAGTGAAAGCACATACTTCTGGGATTATATCAATGGTTAACCCTAACACAGAATAGTAGGTGACTTCAGTACCGATTTTAAGCCATGTACAGGCATTTCAGACAAAGTAATAAATAGAGCAATATTGGAGTTAAGTGGCATTTTCAATGAAAATGGACCTACCTAATAACTACTGAATATTCTATTTAAACCATGTCCAATATATGTTTGCTTCAGCAGCCCAAGGATTATTCTTTAAAGTTGGCTGAATAGCAATCCTGAAAATTTCAACAAGTATAGGACTAATCAAAATAACCCTATATCTATCTTAGCATGACATAATAAAGTTGGAAATCAATGGTAAAAGAAACTCCAGAATATACACAATTTTATGGAGATTTAAAAATGCATTATTAAATGATGCATGGGGTACCTAAGAAACCCAGAGGGAAATAAAAATGTTAAAATCCTGTTAGTAAGAAAGAATGAAAGTTAAAGATCCCCAAAGCTCTGTATACAGTCTTAGTAGGGAGAGCAGTCCTAATAGGAAAGTGTACAGCTGTCAGTGCCTACCTACATTAACTACACCAGTGAACTCAAGTATGCAATTTAATGATGTCCCTTAAGAGTTTGGAAAAATGAACAAACTAAACTCAAAACATTGGACTGGAAGATATAAGTAGAACAAGGGTAGAAATTAACAAAATAGAAACAGACAATGAAAAATTACAAGGAATTAATGAAAAGAAAAATTGGTTCTTTAAAATAAAACAAAATTGAAAACTCTTAGCTAAATTAATCACAAGAAAGAAGATTTTAAAATAAAATTTAGGGTTGCAAAGATTGACAAAAATACTCATGAATTGTTAAAAATCATAAAGACCTACTAAGAACCTATATTCCTTGAATTTGGAAAGTCTAAAAGAAAAAACTGAATTTGTAAATGAATGAGAGCTACAGTCATTAAATCAAGATGTGATCGACACATTAAATATATCTGTAACAATCAAGGATATTGCAGCAGCCATAAAAACAAATCCCTGGATGAAGAGAAGCTCAGGTCCACATGGATGCACAGTAAAATTCTGCCAGACTTCAAGTGAATTTGTTTTATACAGTAGAAATACAAGGGTGCTTCCAAGAGCCTTTAGTACCATAACAAGATAAAGTACAATGAATGAAGAAAATCAACCCCCAAGTGTGTTAAAAACTCAATCTGCAAGGGTACCACTCAGAGGACAAGTAGATATTATGTAGAAAGATACAGGCATAGGTGGGCACTTTCCAGGCCCTCAGTACACAGGAAATAACAATCAACAATAGAGATCAGATAAAATTAAAGCGCTTCCATCAGCCAAGAAAATTATTGATCAAGTGAAGAGGCAGCTTCCAACTTGAGAGAAAACCTTTGCCAGCTATACACCCAACCAATGATCCAGAAAAGGTGAAGACCGCTAAACTTGTTAACCCAATTGCTAAATGGGCTATAGGTCTGAACAGAAATTTACTTTTTTAAAAATTTATTTATTTATTTATTTATTTATTTATTTATTTATTTATTTAATGTGTATGAATACACAGCAGCTGTACTGATGGCTGTGAGCTATCATGTGATTGCTGGGAACTTGAATTCAGGACCTCTGTTATCTACGGTCAACCCTGTTGCTTTGGTCTAAAGATTTATTTATTATATCTAAGTACACTGCAGCTGTCTTCAGACACACTAGAAGAAGGCATCAGATCTCATTATGAATAGTTATAAGCCATCATGTGTTTGCTGGGATCTGAACTCAGGACCTTCTGAAGAGCAGTCAGAGCTCTTAACCGCTGAATCATCTCACCAGGTCCCTAGTAATTTCTTAAAATGAGAAGTACAGTTATTAAATATTTTTAAAGTGTTAAGGTCATTAGTCATGAAGGAAAACACAAATTAAACCTACTTTTGATTTCATCTCATCACAGCCATAATGTCTAGCTTCACGAAATCAAATGACAACAAATGCTGGTGATGATATGGGGAAATAAAAGTCCTTATTTATTGTTTTTAGGAGTGTAAACTGTTGCCATTTTGTGGAGATCTGCATAGACATTCCTCAAAAAGCAAGAAATAGATCTATTATACGACCCCACTGTTCCTCCTGGTCATATTCTGTATCCTACAACAGAGATAGTCTTACATTCATGTGTATTGTTTTTCTATTCACAATACCTAGAAAATGAAGTCAGTCTAGATGCTTGTCAAGAGTTAAGTGGCTAATGAAAATGTGATATATATATATATATATATATATATATATATATATATATATATATGAACCTATATCTATCTATACATATATTATATATATATATAAATTTTCAGCTGAAAATGAAAATTATAAAAAAATTATAGGAAAATGAATGTAATTGAAAAATATTACACTGAATGAGGAACCCTAGGACAAGTAAAACAAATTCACATTCTCTTTTTCATATGTAGAACTTAGCATACAGGAATGAACAAATACATAGCACCCATAACCCACTAGGATATAGTCTGAAATTAGCTAGAATCAACAAGTGAATCAATAGTCATATAATTCTAAATGACTGAATGAATGGAAAAATATAGAATATTATAAGGAACAGATAAAAATTAAGAAAATTCACAAAGTAGTTAGGGTTGTTTCAGATTTGGGATGAGTACAAACATATACTGTCTTCACTTTAGAAGGATTTATTGGCATAAAAAAGGGATATAATTGTCATGCAATGCATAAAGTATTATATGTCTCTAAAAGTCCTTTCAAGTTTTTAAAGATCAAATGGGCCATAAATAGCAATGAAAATTGAGAAATAAAAATTAATTAGTTTGATTTATGTCCATATATTGAATTTTTCTATCCTCAGGCTGAAAATAGACCCTCATTTTAGGACCCATTGAATATTTGTGAAACAATGACCTTCTATTATTCCTGAAGCATAATCTAGGTCAATAAATCAAGACACAGGAAAAGCAACATTATATCCTGCATTTTCTGTGATCACTGGTGTAAACCTACAAATCAATAAACTTGACAAACCATCCAAATCACTTTGTAATTAGAATAAAATGACCACATTTGCTGAGTGCTTACTTTATACTTCATGCTTGAAATATGCTGTGATTTTTTTTTTGTCAGCTCATACATCCTCTCAAGGTCTTTATCATTACTGCCACTTCACAGGTGGTGAAACTTAAGACAGGAGAGGTCATAGAGCACGTTCTAGCTATCTATCTAGAAGCTTCTCTGTGAAGAAATTTAGCTGAACAGCCTAATTATTCTCCCTCCCCACCCCCTCTCTTTCTAATGAGTATGTGTATGTGTGTGTGTGTGTGTGTGTGTGTGTGTGTGCTTGTGTATGTGTGTGTGTGTGTGTGTGTGTGTGTGTGTGTGTGTGTGTGTATGAGTGTGTATTACCTCTGCTATTCTGGCTCCTTTAATTAATTTTGGTTCAAAGAAAGAGTGAAAGCACAACAAAGTTTAGGGAAGAAAGCAATAATGTGAAGAAGATTTTAGGAACCAGGGGAAAAGAAAGTTAGATGTTGTGAGGTTGGGTCTCCAAAAACATGTAAGAAATTATACCCTTGGAGTCTCACCAGTATGACTACCCAAATATCAAAAACAAAATCATTTGCGTTTTTCTTCAGTCTTACAATGGAGCAAGTTTGTGTATATTATGTTGGTAAAGTATGGCATTTTCAGATAGCACTGAAAATGGATTTGTCCCTCCTTATTCAGACCCAAGCATATTTGTCTAAAGTGTCCTCAAAAGTCCCATACCCAGAGTCATACTGACTCCTTCAAACTGTGACAGGGAAAACAAGATAGCCACCAGACAGCAAAGAGTAAATGCATTGTGTTCTTGGCAACAACCAACGAATAGACTGCTTCCGACATAAGCTATCTATGTCTATCTGATGATATAAAGATCTTCATAGTTAAAAAACAAACAACAACAAAACAAAAACAAAAGCAAAAAACAACCCCCCCCCAACTAATAGGATGCTTATTCTGGGAAAGAACAGAGAATACCATTTGCCTATATGTCTCCGAATAGTATCTGTAGCATTATATTTCAACATGGCTTCTTATTTGTTTAGACTAGATGTTATATATATTAATATGATGATACTTTTGCTGTGTATCTACTGCCCCTATTTGCTACTAGCACTCAGTCAGAAACAGAAACGTGGCTAAGGTAGATCATTCTCTGCCTTACAAAATAAACAGAGTGGTAGATCATTATCTGCCTTACAAAATAAACAGAGTTTTAGCTTTTAGCTTGTCTTGAGTTCCTATGAGATAGAAGCAAGAACTTACAAAGCCTCATAGCTTGATAATATATATCTAGGTAATATTAATTTATTGTCTTGTATTATTCACCCATTTTGGTGACTGTGGAATATCTCTCAAAATTCCCTGAAACCCTGGTGAGTCACATATCTTCTTGTTTGGGGAGGTCCCTGAGACTCTGCCAGGTGGACTTTAACAGTATCTAATCTATAAAAAGAATGGTCAACACAGTGGAAAGTTTCGTTTGTGCTTCCAAGCAAAATCACAGTTAAGCAAGACCTCTGACTTATTCTCTAAAGCTGGAACAACCCATCTTCACAGGATAAATGGCTATGGCTCATTGGTTCATTTTAGCCACGTGTATGGTATTAAAAAACGATCATTAAAGACTAATGATAGGTATGGGTTTTATTTTTGTTGTTGTTTGTTTGACAGTTCAGGGTCACACTCTTCAGATATTAGATTTAACTCTATATGCAATGTTATTCATAAAATTATTTCTTGCTAATGATTTTTTTCTTAATAAGAAAAATTCTGCTTAGATATACCTGGGTATCATGACCTTGACTCGTTTCAACCCTGCACAGCCCTATTTACAGCCAAGACAAATAGGCCAACTACTGTTTTAACCCAAGACAACAAATGAAAGCAAAAGCTCTGTTCTCTTCTGCTGTAGAAGCCATCTCTGAGGGACTTTACATTCTCATTCTAGTCACATCACAGCTCAAACTGCTCAAAGAAGATCCTTGTCACACTTAAGTTCAAACTTGGAGCCAAAGTGAAACAGAGGAGGAACAAATGAATGGATGCTCTTATGAGTGCATCAAGAAATTCAAATGAGCCCTTTTTTGGACATTTATCCTATATATTTTTTTAAAAAAATCATTTTTATGTATGGGTATGTGCCAACATATATGCCTGGTACCCAGTGAGGCCAGAAGGCCAGAAGAGAGTGTCAGAGCCCTGGAACTGGTTGTGAGCTGCCGTGCTGGTGCTGGAAGCCTAGCTTCGATGGAAAAAAGCAGTCAGTGTTCTTATGAGCCATTCCTCCAGCCCTTGATTTGGGCATTTTAAACATAGCCCATGCTTTAGATGAGCCAAATGGAGGGATACCAATGCCATACCAAATACTCTCATCCAGTTTTAAGGGGACAGATCAGCCATCACTCTGATTCACTAATGGCAGGTAACCTGAACTCTTTAATTGGGAAAATGAGAATATATCAAGCCTGGAAAGGCAGCTCAGTGCAGGAAACTCAAAAGCAACAGTTCTAGAAATTTCATTGCTTCCCTGGCCAGAAATCCCAGAAGAGAGCTCTGATTTTCTTATCTCCTAATACACAAATATCTCTTCTAAAGGTCTATACATGAGGCAGAACATAAAATCTTCAGAGCAGCCCTTGATCTATTCTTGTTAACAACTCTGAAATGGGACCTCTAGATTTTCATGATAAAAAATGGGTGACATGTTTTTCTAAATTTCAGATTATCTCCTAAATGATTTTAGGATAACCTCAAAACTCAAAAGGATAATGACAGAATAAGTAACGACTCATTAAAAAAGTGTATTTCTTTTTGCTCAGGAGGATAAAATATCTGGCCTGGGTTGAAGTTTAACATTCCAGTTGTACAGAGTCAATAGCTGGGCTAAGGAAGTTTCCCTTGCAAAGTTAGGGTAACTCCTAAGAAGGCAAGTTCACCTTAAACCATGCTTAAGGGAAAGGTAAAATAGTAATTCATTTCACAAACCAATATAATTATACTAAGAATTCCCATCCATAGAGCAGTAACTTACATGGTTACAGCCATTAAGCTTTTAAAGTCTGTTCACTTTTTTGAATTACCCAGACAGAAAAAAAATGTTTCCTTTTCTCTTTTCTCTACTTCTAAGAATATTTTAAAAAATATTTTATTGACTCTTTGTGAATGTCACATCCTATTCATGGCCCCCCTCTACTTCTTCCTTCCCTTCCCCCTTGTATCCATCCTGGCAACAGAGAAAAAATATTTTATTGTAGAAGCTCCCAAAATGTCCCACTGTATACCTTTTTGTCTATATTTCTTTGCTTGCAAATTTTCATTGCAATGAGTCATTGGACAGTTATGAGGTCTCTGGTTTCTGCCACTTTATAAACACTGGAACCTCACTAGGACTCCTCTTGAATATCATGTCATTGTTCTGTGTCATGGAGATCCTGTCATTTTGGTTCTATAGAACCATCCCCTTCATGTACTCCAGTAGTTTATTAATGGGGTGGGCCGGGTCAATACAAAGCTGTGGGTCTGGGTCTGAGAGCTTGCTGGCTCTTTCATTTTCATGGCCTCTGGGCTAGCTCATCAGCAAGCCTCATCACCATGCCCAGGTGTACCCTGCTTCCCAGGTGAGGAACAATGTCTGCTCTGCCTACTGTTGCAACTGGAGAGAGACATGACTAGTTCCCCCTACTCTCATGTACCCAGGGACATCCTGCCTGCCATAGATGACTAGGGACAAAGGAGGGGAGGGGAGCATATCTTCCTAGTCCATACTACCACTGAGCAGACAAGAGGCAGGGTCAGTGCTCCACTGCGACCAGGCCAACTGCAACTCTCCTATCCAGGGCTACCTCTGCTGTGTTGCCTAGGTAAGGTACAGGGTCCACTCTCCTGAGTACTGAAGTAAGTAAAGAAGCAGGAAGAGCCCTCCTGCTCTAGTGACCTCAGGGAAAACTCTTTCACCTGCTATAGGTGGCAAATGACAAGGGCAAGGGAAGACACCTCTCCTTCAACAACACTGACACATGTCAGACAAGTTTGGGGCCAGTTCTCGCATGCTCACAACTTCAGCGCTGGCTCACATGTGCCCCTGCAATCAGAGTCAGTTCTAATGTGCTGACCTGGTGAGGTAGGTGCAAGGCCCAATATTCCAAGTGCTGCAGTATGTAAAAGGCAGGGACAGCTCTTCTGCTCTCATGACCCAGATGGTGCCAGCTCTCCTGCCCACTGATGATGGCAAGTACAAGAAAGAGAGAAGGGAATCCCTCCTTCACTGATGCCACCATACAACTGACAAGAAGCAGGGCTGGCCCTCACTTGCTCATGCCCTTGTGGCCTGCTCACCAGCTGCAACTACTCTCCCTTGCGTTGCAACAGGTGAGGGGAAGGGCCAGATGTGCTCTGATGATCTTGGGGCCAGCTCTCCTGCCTGTAGTTGGTGACAAGGGGTATGGTGGGGTGTATCTCTTTCATCCATTTCACAGCACAGCAGAGAACCTCTCTCATGCTCATGCCCTAGGGACTAGCTTCCCTGTGCTTCGGTCACCTCTGTCACAGTTCCTCTGTGCTGCTCTGGTGAGGTGCAAGGCCCACTTTTCTGAGTGTTGCATTTTGTAAGGGGCAGGACCATATCTCCTGTTCTCATGAGATCAGGGCCAGCTCTGCCTCCTGCTGCAGGTGGGGATGGGCAGGAGGGTATCCCTCACTTCTCTGTGGCAATCCCTGGAAGATGAGTGGTTGGGCCAGTTCTCCGATGCTCTTAACCTAAGAGTGGCTCATTGGCAACATTGGCAATGTGCAAGACCTGCTCTCCTGAGTATTGCAGCTGGCTATACGCAAGGTCATCGTTTCTGCTCTCATGCCTTCAGGGATGTGAGGCCAGCTCTGCATATCCTTAGACTTCAACATGTCAACAGGAAGCAGGGACATGTAGGGGCAGGTAAGCATAATTTTCTGATACTGTGGCTTTCACTCTTTCTCTCGAGCTTCCTTCTCCATCATGTGGCAGCCAGCTACCATAGCCTGATCTCCATGCCAGCTCAACTTAAATTACTCCCCATCCCCTGCTTTTCTCCTCCATTTTCATCCTCTGGGAAGATCTAAGTCACAGCCTGTCTGCTCTAGGGTGATTTTCACTTAAAGTCTTATAAACATGTCCTCTATTTCTGTTTGGGCCTTCTTAAAATTCTTCTATTAACAAGACTAAGTTGCCCACTTGGAAACTGTCATTTCTCCCACTTTCAATCTTTCCATAATTCAGAACAAAAAGAAAATAGCTAGCAGATTTGGGTGCTATTTCTGGGATACTACACGCACACACAAAAAAAATTCTATCTGATGCAAACGTTTCATAAGATATTATTTATTTATTGTAGATGTGCAAGGTTCCATCATTTTCTTTAATGTATACACACACACACACACACACACACACACACACACAATGAGAGAGAGAGAGAGAGAGAGAGAGAGAGAGAGAGAGAGAGAGAGAGAGAGAGAGAGAGAGAGAGAGAGAGAGAGAGAGAATTCTAATAGTAGAAGAATGATTCGACTCTCAGACTGGCTGGTTTGCAGCTTTGAAATTAGTTGTAACCCACCAGACAGAACAGTTACTTATCTGAAGTTTCTGATAACTTTTTGTCTCATGGCAATATTTTTCATGTATTCTCAAATGTATTTCTTCACTTTTAAAATTAAGAAACCAGTTTATCAAAATTGGGTCCATTTCTACTTCTAACCCTTCTACAGCCTATTTTTCTTATGATTACCATTATGGTTGGCTAGAGAAACTTTTTGTCCATAAATCTCAAAGAATATTTGCCTTGGATGCCTCCATTTTTTTCAAACATCCACTGTAATGTCTGCTCCATCTGATGGTAAATGTCACAGCAATATCTTCATTTATCTCATTTTGACACATTTATTCCCTTTAAAATATAGCCTGCAAGTATGATCTTAAATGCTTGCATTGATATGGGCAAAAAACACCCTGGCCTTTAAAGTAAATGCCAGTATTTCAGCAGTCTTGAGATGTTTAACATGCTATCTGGTTAATTATTAACTTAAGAATTGTAACATTGGCCCACTCATTTGTTCTTTGATGATCCTTTAAAGTTCTAGAAAAACTGATGTGCACATTTTCCTCACAAAAGTGAGTTGGCTACAACTTTAAAACAAGCTTCATATCCAACATTATCATATATAAAATTATAGTTGACCAATATAATGAGGACTATGTAGAAGTTAAGAGTAATGGATTTTATCAGCATAATGACTTTTTAAAAGCCCTATATCACATTATTAAGAAAAACATTATCATTTCAAGATGCATGTAATATATATATATATATATATACATATGTTATATGCATAATACATATGTAAATATACATTTAAATTAATCAAGAAAAATAAACCCAGATCTTTTAGGCATATATATTCAACATAACTATATTTTTATCATTTTAAATTTAAAAGCATGTATCAACTTTATCATTAGAAAAGTCATATAAACTTTACATATTTAATAGATAATGTCTTTTATGACTGAATAAACTAATTTTCTATTATAATATTTTACGCTTCATAGATAATTTGGTTGTGCTGATATCACAGGGAAGTATTTTTATGTTAGGAAACAAAAGTACTACAATAATATCAATGAAGTTAACTATTTTAATGATTAATTGATCCCTTGGCATATGCTAAGACCTCTGTATACTAGCATATTTACTCATAGGCACATTTGTTTAAGAGAAACACTATCACTATTATCTTTATCACGCCCATGGAATTCATCTTAAATTTGTCACGTACTCTTGTATGTCATAGCATGTCACGTGACTACTATGCTCTTACAGCAGTGTCCATGGTGAACTGATCAGGGAGTAAAACCAGAGAGGATTGTCAGAAGTGAAACCCACATATTTTCACACTTCTTTTAGATAAATTCAATGAATCTACCCAGTTGAAATAGTCAGAATGAGATAAAGAGCTTACTAGAGATAAGATGAGAGCTATTTGTTCAGGTCTGCAACTTTAACACTTGTTGTAGGAGCCGATGATAGTTCAGAGCACTACATATATCCAGGTATGTCATGCCCTTTCATGAGGTCTCCGGAAAGATCACTCCTTGGTTTCACTGTCTTTGAAAGAAATAATAGTTTGTTCAATTTAGCTCTTTAAAAAGAACAATGTACTTTAAAATTGTTTTGTATTTATGTATGTGCATGTATGTATTTGTACACATGCATGTGTATTTGCTATAAGGTATGTGTGAAAGTCAAAGGAAAACTTGTGGGAGTCTGTCTTTCTACCTTTTCTTTCTTTCTTTCTTTCTTTCTTTCTTTCTTTCTTTCTTTCTTTTCTTCTTTCCTTCTTTCTTTCTTCAAGGGTTCTAGGAATGAAATTCAGATTGTAGTCTTGGAGGCAATCACCCTAACACACTGAACCAATTCTCTACCCCTTACGTGGGACAGGAATAGATCGGTATTATATGCTATTATCATACCTTTAGGTTGTGTCTGGAAACAAAACAAATAATTGAACTGCTATGTTCATCTTTTTTGATAATATGTCTTGAATGATCATCTGATCTTACACACACACACACACACACACACACATAGACATACACACACATATATATGTATATATGTATACATATGCATATACATATATACATGTAAGCACATGTATATATGTGTTTGTGTGCATATCACCAAATATATAATCTTTGTTAGGAACATAGTCAAGGATACAATATTTCTCTTAGGACAATATTTCTCTTGAACTGCATCCCATTTAACAGTGTAAAGGCTTGTTCCAGGGACCACATATGTCTGCAGTGGCAGCTTTAGCACTTTTAGCTGACTTTATGTCTTACTTTTTGAAACAGAAGATTGCAGTTGGATGCTATAAAATGAAATGTAGCTTGCAAAATTATTTCTGATATGAGAAAATATGTGGATCTGTCTGTATGCACAGACAGATGTGGTACATAAACATGCTTGTATTGATACAGAGGAAGAATGGAGATGTGTGTAACTGTACAAATTATGTGTATGTAGGAATATTCAAAGTTATAGTTTTGAAAGTTGCTACATCAAGGGTTTTCCTAAAGCTGGGCAATTAGTCATCCTTTAGGTATACAATTAAAAAACAGAAATAAAAAGACAAAACAAAAAACCAAGAACATTTTTCTTTCCTCAAAGCAGAAACTTGTTTCCTTCTGAAAGTAAGAGTTTGCTCTGATGAATGTAATTCTTTCAATTTTTTTTAAACAAAAGTAATCAATAAAGCAGCTGTATTTCTTTACCATGTTAGCCCATAAAACAGTTAAAATTACATTTGTAAAGGCAGATGGTTTGCTAGTGATCAGCCTCCAACCCCAGCTTGTTGCTGACAAAGATTATGGATACAGAATTAGATTTCATCAAGTGTCTCATACTGGGATTTAGGGGTTTTGTGGGTATAGAAGAATAAATGCGACAATACCTCTATAACGCATCAGATTGAAGGGGCACTTTTTGGTGTTGTTGTTGTTGTAGTTTAACAAATAAAACAATTTTAAGAAAAGAAGGAAGCAAGAGAGGGAGGGAAGGAGGAAGGAAGGAAGGAAGGAAGGAAGGAAGGAAGGAAGGAAGGAAGGAAGGAAGGAAGGGCATTTTTTTGGCTCTCCATTTGAAAGTGTAGTCTATCATGTCAGTTGAAGTGTGGCAGTGGGAGCATGAAATGGGAAGCCACATTGTGTGTTGTCAGGAAGCAGAGAGGTAGATGATGGGATGCAGTCTTCCTTCTTCCTTTTTATTTAGCCCAGTACCAGAGCCCATAGATGGAGCCAAGTACATTCGAAGATCTTCTCTCCCCAGTTAAACCTGTTTGACAACACCCTCACAGTCACACCCAGGGTTTGTATCATAGGTGCTTCTAGATCCTGTTAAGCTGACAATCACGATTTCTCATCACACATGCCTTTTCTTCATATCTCAACACTTTCTAGGAGTAAACGTCTCAGTTTCCATCTGCCAGCCAGAGGATTATTTTACATCTCTAGCCCTTGGCACCTTCTTTGTGGAGGAACTCTCTAAACACCAGGAGGAGGAGGAAAAGATCATTTAAATTCAGCTGTTAATGTGGAAAGATTTGAGGCAGAGGATGCTTTTCAAAAGAAGCATTCTGAGAGCAAACTTATCAAAGTACGTTTTCCAGTCTTGTTCAAAGTAGCCACTTCCCTTTGTACAATGACCATTCGGGTGGTGAGAGGTGACGTTATGTACCTAACAAGAGCACAAAATATCTGCTGCAGGACAAACTATATGCTGTGGACTATATACTGCTAGGACATCCACCGCTCATGAATAGCTATAGTTATGACTGAATACTGAACAATGCCTCTCTTAGTCCTGAGGGTCTGCTCAGCCCCACTGGTCAGCTGTGATTTGGAAACCTTCTCTGTTTATGGAGACAACAGATGGGATTAGAGTGAGGGATCTGAAGGTCAATCCAGCATGTGGTTCTTCAGGTAGAGTCCTGGTGTTCAGTGTTGTCTTCTTTCCACATGAACTCATGCTCCTGACCTTGCCTCAGAGTGTTAGCATCTGGTTCACTGGTGATCTTAGGATGATCACATTTTTTATGTTTTCCTGTTTCACTTAAAAAATACTTTTTGTACAATATATTCTGATCCCTGTTTCCTTTTTCTCACCTCCCAACTCATCCAACTCAATACTTGCGTCTTTCTTTAGAAAACAAACCAGGCAAGTAAGCCAACAAACTAACAGAACAGATTTGAACAACACGACAATAGCAAAGCATACAGAGAGAGAAAAAACAAAACAGAACAAAACAAAACAAGGCACAAGAAGCACACACACATGCAGAGACACAGGAGTACACAGAAAACTAATAAAAACACAAAATCAGAAGCCATAGTATTTACCAGTAAGGTAAATAAATGCCTGGACAAAGCATTATGACACAAAAGCCTTCGAATATTTCACTGAGCTTGTTTTGAATTGGACATCTAATACTGGGCATGGAACCTCCTTTAAGTGCAGTTTCTCTACCCAGTGAGCAAACTAATTTTTCCTCTGTGAGCAGTTGTCAACTGGAGGTAGTTTATATCTTAAGGATGGAAAATCTTATCCATTTCCCCTCTCAGTACTGGGATCTCTTCTGGTTTGGACTTATGCAGGTCCTCCGTATGCTGCCAACCTCTCTGATGAGTTCAGATTCAAGTCAGTTGTTTTTTACCTAACGTGCCTTCTTTTCTTGATTTGCTCTGTCCCTACTGGCTCTCTCTATCCTTCTGCCTCATTTTCCACAAGACTCCCTAAGACCTGGGGGGTGAGACTTCCATATCATTTAGTTTATACATGTATAAAGAATACAAACTGGTGGTCCAGTTAAGAGGAATAACCAGACTCACAAAGTGGCTCAGGATCACTCTGGCTATATTCTAGTGGTCACAGCATTAAGTGACACACGGTTGCCTAAGGAAGAAAAAGCAAATTTGACTGTAAGAGAGAATTAATGTGTGTGTGTGTGTGTGTGTGTGTGTGTGTTGGTGTCTTTGTGTACACATTGTGTTTTTAGGAAATATATTAGATTATATCTAATATCAGGCACAGATAGTATGAGGACTATTACAAACATATCCATATTGTATTCATAAAACCATAGAAATAGAGTTCCTTTTCTATCTCTGCTACACTTTCCTTTTTTTCTTTTCACAAGAATATTAGTGTCTGTAAATTCTTAGCTTCTCAGTTATAGATCCATCACTGAATGAAGGTAATAGTTTTTTCATGAACGTAGGTAATAGTTTGCATCATCCTTGCAAACTAAAGTTTTATAGATATGATGGAGAATAAGTAGCCTAGAAGTGAAGTTGCCACAAGCAGCTGATAATACCTGTAATTGGTAATTGGTCTATATTAATGCTAAGAAGCATCTTTTATTGTTTTTTTATTTGTTTGTGTCTCTGACACTGCTTAGCAAATTGTGGCCTCAGTGTTGGGTCAAGCCTTGCCCTTGGTATGGAGCAAGTACATATACATGTTAAAGTCCTAATTTCTGTTACACCAGTATATAATCTTATTTTGAAAGTGAGTTATTGCATATTCAATTAAAGTGAGGTCAATAAGGTAGACCTTAATATGATTGGTATCAGTTTTAAAAAGGTAGGCATAATGCAGAGATAGACATGAATATAGAAAGAGTATAGAAAAAAATGCAGGGTGAAAATTGGCATCTATAAACCAAAGGATGAATCAAATCCTTCACCTCTTAAGCGGCTAAATGGAGCCAACCTATTATGATTTCAGCGCAGGCATCTAGCCTCTAAAATGGCAAGACAACTCCTTTATGTGACTTGAGCAGCTGGCAGCTAAGTGTGTTGCCAAGGACTAGTGTCAGCTTGGTACTGGGAGCAACAAAAGGAACAACTTGAAGTCCAATCTTGGACTTGAGCAGATGACCTGTGTCCTGATTGGTAAAGCTTTTCTAGTGTGCCTCTCTCTCTATCTTCTGCTTTCTCTCTGCTTTTTTTCTTTTTGATTATCTTATGAATCAGCATCTTGTGACCCCAGTCCTTTGATTCTCTGTCTATATTTCTCTGTCTATACTCTACTTGCCGGCTACTCTAAAAGATCTCTCTGCCTATATCCTTTGTGCCTCTCTCTCTCTCTCTCTCTCTCTCTCTCTCTCTCTCTCTCTCTCTCTCTCTCTCTGTGTGTGTGTGTGTGTGTGTGTGTGTGTGTGTGTGTGTGTGTGTGTGTG
>JADRCD010214925.1:34962-45203 GCA_019843815.1 Montemys delectorum
GTGTGTGTGTGTGTGTGTGTGTGTGTGTGTGTGTGTGTGTGTGTGTGGTGTGTGTTCTACAAGCACTTCTCTGTTTTAGTCTTAAAATTTCTCTGGTTAGCTAATCTCCTTCAGAACGCAGGTCACGTCTTTTATTTTACATATCAATCCAGTAATTTACTCCAGTTTTCTTTTTGATTATCTTATGAATCAGCATCTTGTGACCCCAGTCCTTTGATTCTTAGGAGATAGCTAGCATACATTATTTGACTTAACATTGCAGAAGAATTCAGAGATCTGTCTGCTTTTGTTAAGCACAGATGATAAACTAGTTGGGTGGAACCTCGCCCTGAAATTGCCACTCCCACCCTGCCTGGGCCTGGACTCACTGTGTTCCAGGCTGACTTTGAATTTGGGAGTCTGCCTACATTTATATCTTGCTGTCTTTTTATATTTGAGACAAACTGGGGCATAGTGTAGCTACCTCTGTTTCTTTCGATTCATGAAGTCTCTCATAATTCATATTCTGTCCTTTATTTTTGCATAGCTAAGAAATTATAGATTTTTGAACTCATGTATTTAGAGCTCTTTCCCATAGCCTTAAGGGCTTTCCTGAAAGTCCCAAGGTTTATCACTTTGCATAACCATGTCCTTGACTCCTGCCCTTGAGCTGTCCGATTATAATGGAGTCATTAACTCTAACTGGTAGGCCATTCCTCAGAAGGAAAGAGTCCTCGGCTGCTGGTGGCTCCAGAAAATATGTACATTATTACACAAACAAGCCTTAGTTATGCCTTCACCAGCCATCAACACTTGTGGAAGCTCACACAGAGCCCTGTCCCAAGGGCAAGAACCCTGTCACACTGTCCTCACAAGGGACATGCCAGGCTTAGCAGTATGGCAATTCTATAAAGATACTTGAGTGCCCATTTTCATAGGACAAATGAGCCAGACAATGACTAAATAAATATAAACAATGTGTGTACTGTATTGCTTAGGTTTGCTATTGTTGTGATAAAATGCTGTTACTAAAAGCTGTTTAAGGAAGAGAGGGTATATGGACTATGTTTACAGAGAGATAAGGTTCATGGCAGGTAAAGATGTGGTAACTATCAGCAGTCATGGCGGGAAGCTGAAAGTTTGAGTCCTCAGTTGCAGATATGAAGCAGAGAAGGTACACTGAAAGTAGGGAGAGCCTTATACTCCTAAAGCCCACAGTCAGTTAAATACTTCCTCAGCAAGACCACACTTCCTAAACCTCCCTGAGCACTACTCAATGACTAAAGACTATATGTTCAAGGGCCTAAGTTGAGGGGTGTCTCTCATTCAAACCACCACACCTACGATGTTCTTAAAGGCAGGCTAAAAATGTTAAAGGGAACAAATGAAATCTATGAGAGAAGGGCCAGAGAATCTGTCCTAGGGGCAAGTGGAGGACTCACTAAAAGTTTCTACAAAGAGGTAAGTAATTTTTGAGATGAATGATGGAGAAGGAAAAGGGGGAACTTGTAATCAAAATCCAGACACACACATACCAAGGTGTGATGTTACAGGGGATGTAGTGGCAGCAAGCACAGAAGTTTCTGCCCAGAGGAAAAGCCTGAAACAATTAAGAAGTTCATGGACTTGCAGTGTGGGTTCAGCTCAATGAATAAGAGGAAGGATGGTATAAAATGGGGCTGGTAAAGTTAGCAGAAGGCTCTGTGCCCTACAGGACTTGTTAAAGACAGTATTTAGCCTTATAGATCAATGAAAAGCCCTTAAAGGATTATAAACTGAATATAACAAGAGTATATTTGAATCTAAAAATCTCATGCCCACACTTCCAGAAGGAAGGCTAATGGGAAGAAAGCATGCTGCCAGGGAAATCAGGAAAGATGTTCCCATTGAGAGGGGCACCAGGTGAATTCCTAAAGAGCTAGAGTGTACGTGTAGAAATTGGCATCTTTAGTCACTGATGGAGAAATGGGAAAGACTTGTTGATATCAGAGGTCATAGATGACCAGGGCCAGTCAGTACTTTTCCACCTTCACTCAGAGAAACTAAGACCCATTTGAGTCTCCCACTGTTCCTGTTCTACAAGCATTGAAACCTTCAGGCTGAGATAGTGAGCTCAAAAAGTGAGTTATAGGTTAGAGAAGCAAAGTTAAAGCTAATTAGCAAGTGCATGTTGGTTGGATCTTTATGTGTCATTAAGACAGGCAAGAAAGCAAAAGAGGACATAGTAGTGAGACCCAAGAACTCAGGTACTTATTTGGTTATTTTTTGCTTATTTTGCGATTGTTTCATGGAGAAAATAATAAGACTTGTAACAAATCACTCCTGTCAGATCACAGAATATCCAGGCCTCTGAAACTAGCCATATGTCTGTTTTCAACTTGCATAACATTGCAGGGCAATTCTTAGTCCTATGTGCCTTTATCAAAACAAAAATAGGCAATTACAGTTAGTTTTTTTCCACTGGCAGAGGTGAGGCAAGTGAAATCTTCCCATAAGCATTGTAGATAAAAATAAGGTGAGAATTGATTTTGCTTTTTATATTCTAAGGAAAAAAAAAGAAAGAAAGAGCCATTGGCCAAAGACTTTGATTGTGTTGGCGATTGGCTTTCCCATGTGTACTCACTGACATTTGCTGCTGCAGGCCTTGTCCTTGCCTCACTCCATTTCCAGGAGCATTACTGAGTTTGTTTGTGTCTGTTGCCCCTGTTAGGACAGAAACACACACACACACACATGTGCTGCTTCCATCTTAGAGGGAAGCAGTGGGGGTTGGGATATTATATTTGCTGTAGAAAATGTTCAATTATGTATTTGTCATTGTGGAAACAAAACAGATAAACAAACAAAAAGGAAAAGAAAGTATGATCCGGAATAAGGTCCTTCAGGCATGGGCATGGCCAATGTCCTCTTAGACTCTGAGTAGCTACAATTTACCTCCAAGAGACCCACATAAGACTGGAAAATTAACATTCTCTCACTGAGGAGGGAGAGTTTTCTAGACATTATGCAGGAACTACTCAGGAGACTCTTTCCCTTTCAGAGGATATGCAAGCTACTAACACTTTTTGATTGGATGACATTTTTCTCTCGGTGGTACAGATGCCTGTCTTACTCATAGCCCTGTAAATGAGCCAAATTAAATGTATTCATCAAGCCTGGCTTGGGCAGAACTACTCCTTTTGTTTGTCATTGGTGGTCAATTTGGAATGAATAGACACTGGTTCACAACATCTCCCCATCAAAAGTTAACACAGCACTTAGTCCCTGGACAAAGATAGGACAGAATCAAAGATGGGGTTCAAAAGAATGCTTGAGTTATTTCTGCTATAGATAATGAGACATGTAAGTGTAGTTAAGTTGTTTCACGGTGGAGCATCCCCGGGGGCACTTTGATAGGACCATGAGGTCTTCTCATGTGTTATGGAATGTCATGTGTTTAGAGAGCTAAGTAATATAGTGCTTTCCATGCATACCTCTGCATTGAACAGTAAACTTTTAACAAAATAGTGATAGATCTGCTAGAATATATTCATGCCGTTATACATTGCTAATAAGTTTTTTGTTTTGCTTTGGTTTTGCATCCCCTTAGCTGACTCAGCATTTGACATTGACTTGCAATGGTTGTTGCATGGGCCTTCAGGGAATCTGCCCAAGCTTTGTAAAAAAGGACCATTATTCAGCTGATATAATACTGACTTATAAGCATTACAGGTTTAAAATAGCATCTGAAAGATACAAAAACACAGAAAAAGGAGAATTGATTGTCAATTCACAGAGGGAGCAATGTCCAGGTGCAGCAAGTTTCGGTGTTAGGGAAGATGTACCCATTAAGATAAATGAGAGAATGTGCCTAACATCGTGTACTTGTAAATGATAAAATGAAAGAATCCTGAATACGTGGGGGAAAATGCAAGCTTTCATAAGGCCATTAAAAATATAGTGCCTATGGGTGCTACCTCCCTAAAAATTGTTCTCAAAGAAATCTCATGAGATCCCCTAAAATGTACATGGCATTGCACTGACATACTAATTTTAATTTTGTCAAATATATACTCCTAAATGAGGTTGTTGGGCCATACAACCCTAAATGAGTATGTTGGGTAGTTATATTGTAGGGAATTATCATAACATTAGCTGTACAAACTTACATTTTATCTGACACCATGCAGATCTTTCCTTTAATCTCACTTTCCCCAAAACTTGTTAACTCTCATCTTTTTCAATAATAGCTGTTCTAAAAATAAAATGGAACCTTGAAATTTTAATTTGATATGCACGAAGTTCTTTATTAAGTTAGAATTTTAAGAACACAGGGGCCACATTCTCAATCTTATGTCTTTTCACATAAAATAAAATTTCCCCAATGAATGTATGTGACTTTTACAGAGACATGATAAATAATTTAAAAATATTTGTCTTTTAGCAGAAAACAATTTTTCTACTAAAGACTAGTACCTGAAAGAGGTCCTAATGAAGGAAGATGTCCAGAAGACATTCAAAAGAGTCTAGAGTATTTTAAGCATAAAGGACCAAAAGAATTAATGTGCCTGACATTGAACAGTTTGTATTTATTCTGTTAGTATTCTGTTTTTATTAGTATATACTCATGAAAACAAGATGTAGGGTTTTCCTCAACAAGCAAATCCTAAGCATGGTAAGAAAGTTTTCAAAATGTAATTGGATATGATGGTATACGCACACCGTTCTTCTGGGTATTATTTAGCATCATGAACATACAGATTTGTTCCTGTTGAATTCTGCAAAAATTTTTTGTAAAGGAGATGGTGACAAAATGCCCTATTGTACTCCTATGTTAGTTTAAAGAAGTTCATCAGTATCTTCTGAAATACTTGATGGGGTCAAGGAAAGATCATGTACACTCCAGCAGTGTACCTGAGAGAAAAGTGATAAGGACAGAAAACAAAATCACCATAGCTTTAGAGTATGGAAGGAGACATTGATAGAAAATCCTTAATGTTATTTGTCACCTTGGCATCGTAAATTTTCTGATGCTTTTCTTTCTGATTTTCTTTTGAATCATGGTCCCAGGTAGCTCAGGATAGCCTTAAAACTCATCGTCCTACTTGTTTGTCCAAGGAATTTACACCATCATATACAAGTACATTTTCAAAATTTTATCATGTTCAAGATTTGTTTGTAGGGAAAACCCTTCATCTTGTTACCATTAATATGTGATAATAAATATGCATCTGAGGGGGATCTTCCAACTGTTTAATCTGGGACATATTAATTCCTTTGGTCTTTATCTGCTTAAAATAACCCACACTGTTCTGAACATTTCCCAGACTGTTCTGAATGTCTTCTGAACATCCTTCTTCATTAGAACCTCTTTTCAAATATTATCATTGGAAAACTGACATTCTGCCAAAGGAAAGTGTTAGTTTATAGATAGTAGTTTACATTTTTAAGAGAGCAGTTCACTTAAAACTTGTATTCTCATTACTACTATTGCAAAAATTACACCAATAGAGGGACAGCATCTTCAGGCCATTCCTGTGATGCGCATAATTTACATAATTCAATGGCATTTAAATTACTTATGTAAGTATATATAAAATGAAGCAATGTCATTTATTTTAGTCTTTCTTTAAAGTCAGTAATGTAGTCTCACTAGAGAGATGAAAACTTGAAATAAAGATTTTAAAGTACTCCCTGTTCACCAATGTCTGTCTCTGACTATCAGACCATGCTTAGATGTCTTACACTATGTTATTCATCAAGTTTTTTGAGAGACAAAATAGCAGTTATCACTTCTAACCCAGTAGGCATCTCGACCAGCTTCAATGTGATCAGGGTCATTTTAAAGCACATCATGCCCTTGAGCTTATTTCTCCATTACCACTATTAGGAATTTTAATGGCAACAACTTAAAGTAAATCAGAATATCAGATTCTCAGATGATCTGTGCTAAGTAAAGTGCTCACATGGCTCCAAGTCACTCAGAATCTTCAACATCTGTCTCTATTTTCTTTGGTAAAGCTGGAATTTTACCTTAAGTCTATTTCCATCAACTATTCTCAGAACCATTGCAATCAAGCTATTTTTATGTAATTGAGGATACAGTGGCCCTAAAGCTACCATTTTAGATGATTTGAAGACCATCTTTATTTTATCTGTTGTAGGTTTTTTTTTTTGTATCCTCTAAGCTGGTTTGAGTACATTTTCACTGTACTTAACAAGCTCACTGGACTGAAAGACCTCTAGCCCAAGTGGGAATAAATATGTGGCAATGTCTAAATTACTTGGAAGTGCTTGCTCTCAGTCAGAATTATGCAGTCTCAACACTGTTTCTGGATCTTGTTGGCCATTTAAAGGTCCATTGCAAAAGAAGAAAATGCAGCATTTTAAAGTTCAGGAGATCCCCCTTATCAATAAAGCATCCTGTCTGAGGAAGCCAGGTTTGGCTTTAAATTGGTGAGGCTTAGTCAAAGCAATAATAGAGAGTTTTGGTTATAACTAGTGGAAAATGCATTTATTTTTTTTTGTTTGGATAATATATTAAACATACAAAGAGAGAACAGATAATGATCTGTGTCTAAAAGTATCAATATCATTAGTAACAGAATATTTAAGGCATGCAACAATCACTTTATGGAAAATAAGAGTTAATATTTGTTAAATATTAACTGTGTTTCAGGACCCTGTTTAAATACATATGCATACATACATTTGCATACTCATATATCCTGATGCATATATGTCATTCACACAATAGCACAGTTAATTTCCAGATACTAGACTTCAGGTGAATAATGAAGTTACTCTGAGACAGTTTGACAATAAGGCCAAAACCAACACGGTAAATACGAGTCTACTGGCTCCACAGTTAACATCTACATAGATAGATCTACTAAATAGCATCATAAATCTGTCAACTTGTGGCCTGATACCATCCTCCATGGATTCTTCTAAGGGACATATTAAATCGCGATTCCTAGGTTTTTTTCACTGACTTTCCACTTGTTGGTCTTTGGGGGGCAGTACCCAAAAGCCTGGCATCTTGATATATACCTATGGTAACTGCTTAAGTTATTCAGACTTAAGAGTCATTATGGCTAACAGGTAAACTAATGTCTGAGATTACTGCAGTAGAAAGGGTCTAATATGAGACCCTTGGGTTGTACTTGCACTTATTTTTCAACTAGCTCTATGTCTACAAACCATGTCATCTTTCTGGGCCCGTATTATTCTATCTGTAATCATTTTAGAACAAGTACACACTCTGCCATTTTACAAACAATTCATACATTCTCATAATATGTGAGATTCTCATAATTATTAGAGAGGTGATACAATTTTTAGGTGTACCAGGATTAATGTACAGTGGTCCTTTCTAGTGACCAGTGCACATTTTCATGGACAGCAAGTAAATCTCATGCTTGAGAATTGTAGAACTGACCATGAGCACTCACGGATCTATTTAAGCTAAGAGGTAATCATTTCCAGTTTGTGATAGCATCCCTGCAAATCTACCCATGTGCATTCACTCGTAATCGCACACTTTACTGACCTTTACAAGCAAATATGTCCTTGGTGGCTCTTTTGTACTTGAAATTAACTGGCCTGTTGGAAGAATCTGGCATCTATGCAGACGCATGTTTAGCAGCACACCATGGGATATAGGGATAAGATAATTTCATAAGCATATTCGGGGAGCCTGGAAGACTTATTTTTCATTTTAATATGCTGTGGCTTCTCTGATTCATTCCACACCAACATGTTTGTTAGATGAGTGTATGTGTTACTTAGGCCACAAAATAAACAGCTATTGAATATTCATGTATGCTGAATGTAATCAGAGAATGATCCAGGAATAGAAACCCAGAATGCACACTCCTACATCCCATCTGTAACCATTAAGGGAAGAGGACCATGATACCACCACTGAAACAGAGTCATTCATACAGCAACATAGATGTTATGCACGCTAGGTTCAAGTCACTGTAATAAACAAAAAGAACTTAGGTCTATCTTTGGTTAGGACAAGAAATGACCTGAAAATAGGTAGTGCTGATAGTATTCATTCAGTAAGTATTCACCGAGTTTGGACACAATAATAGACACTAATGTAGTTACAAAAAACATTTCCCTCACAATTTATGTTTTATATTAAGAACAACAAAGAACAAAGGAATATAAAATAGACAGCTTGAGAAATAACGATAAAGTCTATGCAGTGGATTGTTAACACTGAAGTGGATAGAGAAGTCTAGGGAGAGGCCATTGATTTAAATAAGGAATCTCGAAAAAGTTTTACTAAGGACATAAAATAAAGTGTACATGGAGACAGGGGAGTAAATCTTAGGAGCATCAGTCAGGAGGTAGGGGTTAGTGAAAACCAAGGTCTTTAAAAGAAACAAGAGAGTTGAAAGAAGAGATGGCAGGCCAGAATCGAAATAGCACAGAGAGCATGCTTTAAGAAAGTTGAGACTTCAGGATGTCCCATTAGGGAAGGCCTTTAAAGTATAAAAGTTTTGAACTTCAGTTTTCAGGGAGGAAAAATAGTGGAGAGACTGTGAGTGGAAGATTGTTAAGATCTGACTTGGATTTTAAAGTTGAATTGAAATAAAATTACAGGTGAGATCCAGCTTGAATCTTGTGTGTCTAAAGTGTCAGTGACTTACTTTCAATTTCTGGGAAGCAACCAAGGGTACCCAAATGGAGGTGTCTCATGTTGGGACCTTTTCAATATGCATGGTATCAGAAATATAATCAACTACATAAGGTTAGTGGAGTCATGGCTCTGGATCTTAGAGAATAACTGACAAGTTCACTTAACTAAACGAGCACAATATCTAACTATATTTTAAATTGTAGCCCTCATATCAACAGAGAAGTACAGATCTTACTCCTCATCAAAGCAGTGTCTATTTTCAACATACAGGGATAATTATAGAAAACCACAACTGATAAAAATGCAGAGAACAAATGATAATGTTTTGCACATTCCCCACTGAAAATATCTACAACATGATTTATACACTTCAGACTCACAGATCATAGACAAAGACAGGGTGGGCAGATTGTAAGGGTCTGAGGAATAGGAAGGTTTTTGTGAGATTGTATCTCCTAAGTATGTCAGAGATGTTATACTCCTAAAGTCTCATCAACGTGTCTGCCTAAACATGACCTGAACAAGGATGATACCATATCACTAGACAATCATGAAAGGGAGATATATGTAATCCCAAGCCTAGTCAAAGAAATATAGGGAGCTAAGAAATGCTGACAGCAGGAAACATAATCTTTTCAAAAGAAGAAAATTGGTTACCCATTACCAAGTGGTCAGCTCTGAAACGTTTATATACAAGTAGCATCATACATACTGAGCCAAATAGTTTACATATGTTTATGAATATAATAAACTATTAAAGAAATAAAGACCATAGATTTGAGAGAGAGATCAAGGTGAGGTTAATTGGAAGGGGTAGAGGAGAAAAGAAAAAAGAGAAAATGTAATTATAATTTAAGCTAACATCTAAAATTTATAATAAAATAAATTAAACGACAGAAGTACATTGACAGGGGAAGGAACTCTGTATACGTCACAGTTACTGCTCATGAGTTAGTGAATGATAAGCCTTGACAGACAAGAGTGCTGGCTCAGGAGAGACTCAACTTCAGGTGTGTTTTGAATGTAGAAGTAATGTGGCTGTCAATCACACTTTATTTCCTCAAGTTATTCTTTGTGTTATTTTCCAATGTCAAACATTCCTGGAGAAATTTATACCTTTCAAGGCCCAAGTAATTAATGAAGGGCATTTTAAGTAATAAATCATTAGAAATTACATTTATAGTTGTATTTTCTTGCTGTGATAAAACCCTGACCCAAAAGTCTTTTTATAACTGTATTTCTGTTCATTGAGTGTTGTCAACTATAATGGATACATATATAAAATAATTATATAATAGCTAAGCCAAGGAATGCACAAGTTATCTCATAGTTTTATTTTTTTGCATGGTTATGTAAGCACTTATGATTAACACAGTAAATTTTAAATATAAAAGATTCAATACAGTGACCTACTTGAAATTACACTTGTAGATTGCATGCTAATGATTCTAGCCTATTCATAGGAAACTGTGCTTTCCCTCACTTTCTGGCACGTAACCCTTGCTCAGTTCCTGATAGTCCTCACTCTATGTTTTGAATCTTTGAGGTTATATACCTTAGAGCCTGTGTAAAAGAGATCATGTTGAGGGACATCTGGGTTGTTTCCAGTTTCTGGCTATTATAAATA
>JADRCD010214925.1:45303-61421 GCA_019843815.1 Montemys delectorum
TGAATGAAGAAAATACCTAATTAAAAAAAAAAAAAAAAAAAAAAGAGATCATGTTGTATTACTGTTGTTGGTATGCCTTCTCCTAATCCACTAAGCAATAACGCTTCCTAGATAATTTACGTTGCAACAAATGAAATAGGATTTTCCTTTTGCAGTTGAATGATGCTGCATTGTTTATACACAGAACACACATTTTTTGGTTTAACCGTGGATGGATACTTAAGCTCACCCATTCCAGCCTACTTTAAACAAGACTACAAAGAACAAGAAATAAAAGTATTTTGTGATGATATTATATTCATTTCTTATGAATTTATATTTGGAAGTTGAATTTAAGTAGATCCCTCTCTCTCTCTCTCTCTCTCTCTCTCTCTCTCTCTCTCTCTCTCTCTCTCTGTGTGTGTGTGTGTGTCTCTCTCTCTCTGGAGGTGGGGGTGGGGGGGTGGGGGTTGAAACCACTCTGATTCCATAAAGGCTAAACCAACATACATTCAAATCATATACTTGAGTTTCTTATTTGTCATTCCTTCTTGACTATTTACATTTTGTGTTCTTGATAGTAGTTGTTCATAAGCATATGTAAGCCAACTTAGATATTGTGTTCCTCAGTGAATACGTGTATGTGTGTGTGTGTGTGTGTGTTTTATTGTAGATGCTAAGTGTATATATTTAGAATCTCTGTGTATATGTTCATTGTTGTGAACTGATGAATTTTACTTATTTAATGAATTGTCTTTTGTAGAAAGTTTTGTGATAGCTTTTAACTTAATATCGTTTGTCTTCTATAAGTGTTATTGCCACTGCTCTCTTTTGATTGCAGTTCACATGTGTTATGATATTATCTTTTCTATCTCTTTATTTTTAGCTCAAAAGTGAGCTCTAATGTGGGCTTCCTGTGGGCAGCATGTAGTTGCCTCTTCTAAACTTACAAATTTTACTCTGTGTCTGTTGATTTGTGTGTCAGTTTACATTTAAATTGTACTTACTCTGTTATTTCTCTTGCTTATTTTGCTTCTGTCAGTCTCAACCCTCTCTCAAGTCCCTCTCCTCTCTACCCTTTCTCTCCCTTTGCTTCCTCTCCTCCTTCCAGCCTATCTTCATTTCTTTCTCTGTTTGAGATGGGAACTTATGTGGCTGCTATGGCTTCAAACACTCTATTTTTGCCTAGGCTATAATTCTCTAGCCTCAGCTTCCTCAGTGCTGGCCTTGCTGCTATGACTACAACAGCCAACTCCATTTCTTTTTGTCTCGTCTTATGCCTATCTTACAGTTCCATCCTTCACCTTTCCTCTCGTGCTCCCTTTGTGTTCCACTGATTTTTTATTTTTGTGTTTCGGTTATTTCTGTTTTTCTCTTGTGAACCTTCTATCAATTCTGTAGGTATTTTCTTTATATATGCCATAGGTTTTGTATAAGAAAACTGTTCTTATATGATATACACTTATAATTTTGTAATATTTTACAAATATATTCTAGCTGATAACTTAAATTCAACCACATAAACTTCTACACCTTACCTTGTCTCTCCACACATGGTTTGTTTTATTAATATCACAATGTTTGTTTATGTGTATCTTTTAATATGTTTTGTGTTTATTTTAGTATTGTCATTCATTAACTTTTATCTTAGAATAAAGTATATTTTGCCCACTACCATTACAATAATAGCTCCTTTATTGCTCACATATTAACCTTTACCAGTGACTTTGTGCTTACCTATGCCATCCTTTTGTCACTTTATGTCTTTCCATTTCAATATGAAAATCCCTCTTTAATGGCTCCACTGGGAGCGTCTTTCCTTTGTGCATTTCTGAGGACATGTTTCCCAGCTATATTGTCTGTTGTTGTTATTTATTTATATATTCATTTATTTATTTTAATACTGTGAAAATATCCTATTGCCTTCTGGCCTACAGAATTTCTACTTAAAATTTACTTATACTCTTGGGAGAGAACTTTTTCCCTTGCTTTGAAATTTAGTGATTTAATTCTGTGTCCAATCTGTTTTTTGTTCATTTGTTTGCTTGTTTCTCTCTCTGTCTCTCTGTCTGTGTCTGTGTCTGTGTGTCTGTCTGTGTGTGTGTGTGTGTGTGTGTGTCTGTCTGTCTCTCTCTCTCTCTCTCTCTCTCTCTCTCTCTCTCTCTCTCTCTCTCTCTCCCTCCCTCCCTCTGTCATGTTCATCTCACTCCCTGTTCTTTAGACTTTCTGCACTTTGATGTCCACTTCATCTCCAGTTTTGAGGAAACTGAGTGAGAGTGATACTTCATGTCTCCTCCCTCTAGAGTATCTGTGATGGCACAGTCATTTAGTGATGTCCTCCAGGACCCCTTTTCTCCACTCATTTGACTTCTTTTTAATTTTTTCCACATTGGAACATATCAATGACCATCTTTAAGGTTCTCTTGCAGTGTTCTCACTGACTACAATATACATCTTCATCAAAGCTTCCTTAAGTTCTCTTTCAGATAGTTTAGGGTTTTTTTGTTTGGACTTCTTTGGAACACAGTTTCCTGTATCTCTAGTGTCCTTACCTCTGTCCTGCATGGTAGAAAAATTGTCACCTCTAAGTTTCCCAGGTTTGGTGTTAGAGAAGGTAGAATTCTCTCTAGTCTGGAAGTCTGGAGGTTTTATCAGCCTCTCAAACCTTCATAAGAGTTCAACAGCTTTATTTTTCCTTAGCCTCCCTAGAATATGTCAGCCACAATTAAGGCTCTGAATAAAGCAAGGATGAACCTAACCCTTTTGGGAAGTCCAAAGTTTGAAAGCTGAATCATTGAGCAGTTTGTATTTCCTGAGAATGTAGACCAATCTGTGTGTTTTGTCCTATCCATCATGTTAAGCTGAAATCAGTAACCATAGTGACTAATTCCAGACTAAATCTAATTGTCATCACTGTCTCACTGTTACCCAGATGGATATCATAAGTGATGACCTGTAAGTTGTCTGTGACATGGAAGATAGTAGCATTGCCATTTTGGAAGTTCCAGGATATCTGGGGCACTGGCCCCAAGACACAATTATTTCATTCTTCTAGAAGGCAGGAGCTGAAAGATTTTTATCTTTTTTCTCTGTTCTGGTCTAGGGTAGAACCTTAGAAAACTACTAATGTTAACTAACACCTTTTTGTTTCCTAGGTAACTAGTTGTTTACAGTCTCAAATATATAAGTCCTGCCAGGACTCTACCAGTGACAGGGGAAATGCCATTCCTCTGAGAAGTGCTCAGATATGCTGTTGAAATACTGGATACAACTCTTTTCTAAAAGGAAAAATTGGATGCAGACGACTTCCCTCTCGATCATGTGGCACTGTATGAGAGGTAGAGAATTTTGTGAAAAGGTATCTTGAACTTCTGTACTGACTTCAATATCTCTTGCTTTGTGTTTACTTGAAATGCCGAAGGCTTTAAACTAGCCTCTGTGTTACTCTGAGAAAACTGGGAAATCCCTGTGTTTCTCTTCTGCACTCTTTATAACACCAAACCCTGTGAGTAGGTGGTTAATGGACACATTTTATTCACCACTTAGAATATTAATATTATTGCATGGAATATTAAGTTGTGATCCTAAAGTATAAAATGTATAAAAAGAAATATCAGAGCAGAAGCTATTGGCGTTCTCTTCAGGAAATTTTCCCCTATGCCTATTTGCTCGAGGTTCTTCCCCACTTTATTTTCTATTAGTTTCAATGTATTTGGTTTGATGTGGAAGTCCCTGATCCACTTGGACTTGAGCTTTGTACAAGGAGAAAGGAATGGGTTGATTTGCATTTTTCTACATGTTGACTAACAATTGAGCCAGCACCATCTGCTGAAAATGCTGTCTTTTTTCCACTGTATGGTTTTAGCTCCTTTCTCAAAGATCAAGTGACCATAGATGCATGGGTTCACTTCTGGCACAGAGGAAAATTTCCTGAAGAGAATGCCAATAGCTTCTGCTCTAAGATCAAGAATTGACAAATGGGACCCCATAAAGTTGCAAAGCTTCTGTAAGGCAAAAGACACTGTCAATAGGACAAAACGGCAACCAACAAATTGGGAAAACATCTTTACCAACCCTATATCTGATAGAGGGCTAATATCCAGTGTATACAAAGAACTCAAGAAGTTAGTCTCCAGAGAACCAAATAACCCTATTAAAAATGGGGTACAGAGCTAAACAAAGAATTCTCAACTGATGAACACCAAATGGCTGAGAAGCACCTAAAGAAATGTTCAACATCCTTAGTCATCAGGGAAATGCAAATCAAAACAACTCTGAGATTCCACCTCACACCAGTCAGATTGGCTAAGATAAAAGACTCAGGTGACAGCAGATGCTGGAGAGGTTGTGGAGAAAGAGGAACACTACTTCACTGCTAGTGGGATTGCAAACTGGTACAACCACTCTGGAAATCAGTGTGGCGGTTCCTCCGGTAATTGGACATAGTTCTACCAGAGGACCCAGCTATACTACTCCTGGGCATATACCCAGAAGATGCTCCATCATGTAATAAGAACACATGCTCCACCATGTTCATAGCAGCCTTATTTATAATAGCCAGAAACTGGAAACAACCCAGATGTCCCTCAACAGAGGAATGGATACAGAAAGTGTGGTACATCTACACAATGGAGTACTACTCAGCTATTAAAAACAATGAATTTATGAAATTCTTAGGGAAATGGATGGATCTTGAGAGTATCTTCCTGAGTGAGGTAACCCAATCACAAAAGAACACACATGGTATGCATTCTTTGATAAGTGGTTATTAGCCCAGAAGTTTGGAATACAGGAAGAACAACCCACAAACCACAAGAAACTTAAGAAAAAGGAAGACCAAAAGGTGGACATTTAATTCCTTCCTAAAAAGGGGAACCAAATACCCACAGAAGGAGTGGCAGAGACTGAAGGAAGGACAAGCATCTAGCTATCTCCTGAGAGGCTCTGACAATACCTGACCAATACAGATGTAGAGGCTCATAGCCATTCATTGAACTGAGTACACGGTCCCCAATGAAGGAGTTAGAGAAAGGTTCTATGGAGCTGAAGGGTTTGCAGCCCCTTAGGACGAACAACAATTATTAACTAGTACCCTCAGAGCTCCCAGGGACCCAACCACCAATCAAGGACTATATACACGGTGGGACTGAATGTTCTGGCAGCATGTGTATAGTAGAGGATCGCAAATTCGATCATCTATAGGAGGAAAGGACCTCGGCCTTGTGAAGGTTTTGTACCCTAGTGTAGGGGAATGCCAGGGCCAATAAGTGGGAGAGGATGGGGTGGCAGCATGGGGAGGGGGGAGGCAAAAGGAGTTTGTTCTTGTTGTTTTTGTTTGTTTGTTTGTTTTTTTTTTTGGAGGGGAACCTGGGAAAGGAAAATTTTACATGTAAATAAAGAAAATAATCTAATTAAAAAAAAAGAAATATCAGTAGAACAGTCTTTTATATTAATTCTTATTACAAAGAAATTTTGCAAAATATTTACAATCCAAGACAACTCTTTGTGTAGACATGAGAATCCAAATGGTGAGGCATACCTGCCTTTGGTGAATAATACAGTTTTCAAAACTGTCTTTACTTTTCCTAAAAGGAAGCTAGAAATACATTTGATGTTGTCCTGATCAAGTCTCGAGAACCTGTGTCTGTCTTTTCCCAGATCTCCTTTCAGGGGCTTGACATTGACTGCTTGAAGTCAGATATAAGACAAGCATTTGCACTATGAACACTGACCCATGATACAAAATGGGATTTCTTTTTGATTAATGTGTTATCAAGCATTTATTAATTCAAAATTTTGAGAACAAGGAGCTTAAACCATTCTGCCTTAAGGACATTGAATTCTGAATCATCTTCCCAGGCAGACCCTACATGATTTCCATTTAGAATTCGAACTTACTATGTGTCTTATTTTCTGTTGTCTCATCCTTTGACATCTAGTCCTTTGTCAACGTATGGGCCAGAGTACAGTCTTTTCTAGTGGTAGCCAGTTTTAGAGATGATAAACAATGTGATGTTTTTCACTGAAAACCATTTATCTCAAATTCCCTGTTCAGATCTTTCCAGAGAAAGATGCTAAGCCAGTAGAACTTGGACCCCAGAGACCATTGTACCATTCTAACTACTCAAACCTAGACTTCATTTTTTTCTTCCCTGTCTGTTTCTCTCTCTCTCTCTCTCTCTCTCTCTCTCTCTCTCTCTCTCTCTCTCTCTCTCTCTTAAAAACCACAGTAAAAGCTTCTGGTAGCAGCTGCTTTCTATCCTAGATCTCTGGCTGATTTTGGAATTTTCCTACATCCCCACTCCCTCAGCATGCTTTGCTCAGTCCTTTTGGAAACTATGAGCAAATAAACCACATTTTAGTGGCAGAAATTTACCCCTCAGATTTCTGGAGGAATTCAATGGAGATCAACACATTCAAATAAACCATGGAAATAGGGTTGGGAAGAGAGGATCTGCTTATGGTCTTATTCCTAGGAAGGCCCATGTCAAACCAAGAAGATGAGAATGCATTTGCATATGGTGTTTTGGAGGTAAGAAGCTAATCTCTCACAATCCTTTGCTTATCAGAAGAGTATGCGCTCACATTTTAGCAAGGCAAAGTTGACCTAGGGTTTTGCCAAAGCCATTTAAGTGAGGGTGATATCTAGGGAAAATCTAGTAAGTTCTGTGAGCTGCATTTATATTGCTGAATGAGTACAAGAGGTAAACACTTCTGCAATACCATATAATAGGAAGAAAAAAATCACTTGGCAAATGCAAGTTCAGCTTATATAATTCATGAGCTTCCTAAGCCAGGCTCCATCACTATGGAGGATGGATGATGTGTGTGAAAAGGTGCTAAAAGTTCATGCCAAATGCAGAATCAGATATGTCCTTTTGGTCCTGGCAGGAAAATAAACGCAAAGTAAATTAGCCATTTATAACTTTGCAAAACCCAACACCCTGTAAAGATTTATCAACTAGACCATGAAAATAAAAAATTGACTGTCACAGACAAAGCAATTAAAAATAAAAATTGGTGCTGCTGAAGTCCAAGTAACACAAGCTTCAAGAGTAAAAAAGACTGCTATTTCTCTGCCCTTTTTTTTTTTTTTGTGGTTCTGGGAATTTCAGATTATTTTTTGAAATTGGTGGCTGGGTGGAAAGTATATAACTTAATTTAAACTTTGCTTAATGATCGAAGAGTGCTGAATAAACTGCTAATCCTTCCACTCTTTCCAAGCACTGAGACCACATGGATTCTGAGGACCATTTAAAAGGTATTACAACTGAGCCAATAGTCTCCTATTCACATCACCAACGATACAGGTGTAGAGATCAGAAACAATCAGAAGTAAATGGATCCATACAGTGTTAGTTGCACATATGGTTTCAGGGATGACTTGTTGGCGCTGGGTAACCAGCTGGTGTATTGTTCTCTGAGGAAGTCCACTTCTGCCTCTCCTAGCTTTCTTCAGTTGATTTGTACCTTTTTGTGTAGACTTGAGGCCTTATGGACTTTTTACCCAATCCAATTTGGCATGTTCATTGATGTCACCCTTGGACAGACATGTTGGGGAGACCATCTGTTATAGCTTCTGTCGTTACTAAGAGACACCTTCTCACAGAAAACACCCTGATCCTGAGCCTTAGATACAAGAATGTTTTGTAGATGTATCCATTAGGACTCGGTTCTACACATCTGCATTTAATTGGTTGTGGTTTTCTGTAGTGGTCTCTGTCTATTGTAAAAATAAGTTTCCTTTAATTAAAAATACGTTATGAAATTAAATAGAAATAACATGCACCATTGATTTCATAAAAATTCAATGAAATTACTTCATTGGCACACAGGCAATCCAGTCAATGGGACTGAATGCAGAAAAATCTCCACATGGAAGGTGGACCACAGCACCCCTCACTAGATCCTTACTCGATCCAGTAGAATCCTGCATATCTTTCTCTAGTCCCTAGTCCTGGGTAGTGGACAACACATTTTGTTGGCTAACAACAGCTAATATATTCTATGTATGTGCTGTGGATTGGACTCTCTCCATATATCTTTTAAAACCTTCACAGCAGTCCTCTCATGGCAGACTTTTATTTTTCACGCACAGTTTCAAAGCAGAAGCTCTTAAATAAATAGTCTGAGGTATGAGTTGGTAAGGTGGGTAGTGTTGATGAGAAACCATAGTCAGTCTAAGTATAGTCTGAATATCAGTTCCCTCTGCTGTTCATTATGTTATCCTTATGGGCATCTTTATTATTGCTGGTAGGATCAATGAGAAAGAAGATATTGATTTCAACTTTGAAAAACTGGTTAGAATTGAGTTTTCAAAAAGTAGTTGAGGAGGAGGAGGAAAAGTTTGCATAAAGTCATAGCTCTCAAACTCTCCAGGGCCTCCCACGAATGCACACATCCTTGTGCAGGGATTATTAGAAGCTAATGTTGGGACAAGAGTATAGGAGCTATAAATTATTATTCATTAAACAGACAAGCAGAATGAAAACTACATTTTTGCTCATGCAAGTAGAGTGTCTTCACTATTGGCTTCAAAGGAATGTGTGTGTGTCCCTGCCCTGCCCAGATTGTGGGGCAGTGTGCAAACTGGACACAAATGACAAAACAGGGACAGGTATGAAATGAGCAGAGCTGGTGCAAGCCAGCATGTTCCAGAGGTAGAACTGGTCTTATGATTTCACCTAAAGCCATAAACGATGGGATCCCCTGGCATTATTCAAAAATAGAATTGTAGCTCTTCCTTTTGAATGCCATTTAAAGCATGATACTCCATCTTTCGGTTAATGTCTCAAAGAAGTTTTATATGCAATAATCTTTTAGAAGCTAGACTTAAATGACCATGTCTTTTAAAAATCATTTTATTTGACATTTTATTTACATTTCAAATGTCATTCCCTTTCCTTGTTTTCCCTCTGAAAACCCCCTAACCCATCATTCCTTTCCTCCTGCTCACCAACCCATCCAATCCTGCTTCCCTGTCCTGGCATTCCCCTACACTGAAGCACTGAGCCTTCAGAGGACCAAGGGCTTGTCCTCCTATTGATGTCTAACAAGGTCATCCTCTGCTACGTATGCACTGGAGTCATGGGTCCCTTCATGTGTACTCTTTGGTTGGTGGTTTAGTCCCTGGGAGCTCTGGGGCTACTGGTTGGTTCATATTATTGTTCTTCCTATGAGGCTGTAAACCCCTTCAGCTCCTTGGGTCCTTTCTCTAGCTCCTCCACTGGAGACCATGTGCTCAATGACCATGTCTTACAAGCAAGATAATTAGAAGGTCATCATAGTAATATTTGCACTTCACAAGGAAAAGTAGTCACTGGCTTGACTCTTATGGTATTTGGAACATAGTGAACTGACAGTGAATATTTGATAATCTTCTGATTATTTAGCAATATATATCCAATTGTCCTTTTAGTTACCATCTTTTAAAATTAAAGAGAGTCTTAGTCACAGCCTCAGAGACACTCTTTCTTGGAGGAGATGAGATCAAACTAAGTTCCCGAAAGCTGTAGATCATGAATGCTGTCTTCTTTTACTAGAGTCTCCTGGTATCTTACCCAGCTCCTACTGACATTCAGAATGAAAAGGTATAGAGGAAGCAGTTTGCAATCCCAACATTTGCTCATCTTTGTGTTGTATACCCAATACTTAATTCAGATCAATTTGTGGACAGAAAAACTGTGGCTGTTCTGTCAGAAATTCTATGAGTCTGGACTAAGATCATGAGAGTAGATCCACATGCCCTCCTTTCAGGGGAGTCTTAAATTACGGTTTTCTTTCATCAATATAATCTGGAGGTCACATAATTATACCAGGATAGGTAAAAGGAATCTTAAGGGAGCCAGTTCCAAACCTTTCAAAGGTTAGAATATTTTAAAAGTAGTTGATTACTCTTTTGAGCATGGGTGTGCCTGTAGGCATCCCAAATGAATATACACAAATTATGAGTACTTCCAATGATTGACTGTGATATGACAAAGTTAACCCAGACACTGAGAAATTGAGCTTCTACAAAAGACAAATCTCTGTGTGAAAATCAGCTCACCTATTTTTTTTTCTAAGTGTGAATTCTTTGGCAGGGGACAGATATATTCTCTGGATTTCCTGCTGTGCTAATCTTACAAGAAAATAAGCATCATCTCTGATCACATTTCTGAAAAAGGAGACATAAGGTAACTCTTTTAAATCTGATTCTTTTTCAGGAAACTTCCTGCTGTGCTAGGCTCAGTCTAACCACTTTTATATTTTTCTTTCTTATATAGTTTTTATGTCTTCTTCGTTCTAGAGCTAAATGGAATAACCTCTCTACAGCCTATAATATGTTATATATTCTTCACCCTTTGAGTCATAGCTAACTACGCCTTCAGCAGCAATATCAGGTTCCCTATTAAAATTAGTCACTACATCCTATTCATTTTGTTCGTTGACCGTATAACATTCTAGGATTGTTTTCATACACGCAGATTTGATTATTTAGTATCTTGTACATTATGCTTTACTTTTGTGTATCTGATTATTGTTTCACCCCCAATAACTTGTGTAATTAACAGAGCTGGTTAGTTTTTGTCAATTTGATGTAAGGTAGAGTCATCTGGGAAGAGGGACCACAGTTGAGGATTAGTCTCCATCAGACTGGCATGTTGACAGAATGCTCTGTGGGAAAAAATTGGCTAATGATTAATGTTGAAATATCAAGTCCAGTGTTGGTGGTACCAGCCCTGGGCAAGGTGTTTCTGATTGTACAAGAAAGCAAGCTGTGCAACTGCAGGAAGTAAGCTACAAAGTAGTGCTCCTCTATAGTCTTGGCTTCAGTTCCTGGTTCTAGGTTCCTGCTTAGATTTGTTCCTGTGGCTGTTTTTGATGTTTGGACTTTAACCTGTAAGTCAAAGAAACTCTTTCCACCCCAAGTTGGATTTGCTCAGCGTTTTTCACAGCAACCAAAACCAATCTAGGACACAACAATTTAGCAGACATTGAGAAAATACTGGGTTTTTCAATGAAATAGTTGCATTCTTGATTTTGTTTATTTGAGAAGAGTCTGTATTAAGACCTATGTAAGCATGAACTAGCAAATTAGTAGAAATTAAGTTCATTTCCCACAGATATGCCAAGTTTACACAGCAATGCTGCTTGCATATTTCTTATTTTTTTAGATGATCTTTCCTGGAGCAAAATAGAATGTTGGTCAGTCATGAACCCTGGCCTTTCACTTTCACCTACTGATTTCTAAGCTCACCTTGCACTTTCAGGATACCTTGATTACTCATTTTCACTTTCAAGCACTTTTGTGAAACAAAAAATAGTTGCCAGGCCTGGTGAGTTCTAAAAGATCAAATAACCTGGACTTCACTGACTACTCAAGAAGTCTCTCATCTCAGATCTCTGATCAGAAGTTCTCAACCTCTGGGTCATGACTCCTTTGGGGGTCACATATCAGATATTCTGCATATCAGATATTTATATTATGATTCAATAACAGTAGCAAGATTATACAGAGTTACCACAACATGAGGAACTGTGTTAAAGCATTACAGCATTAGGAAGGATGAGATCCCTAAATAAGTCTTTGGACTCTTATTGCTCTGAGCATAATCTCCGAAGAGGTATTTCCTCGGTTCTTAACAAACAAACAAACAAACAAACAAATAAATAAAACTGTTATTTTACATTCAACTCCCCCCCCTTTTTTTTTATCAAACTCTGAACAAACCTAGTTATATGTTTGTTTACTCATCCATCCCTGCCTTACTGAAGTAAGTTCACTAAGGATAAAGTTTAAAAGATGCTATTACCTGACTGATAAGTCCAGAAACTGCCCTGTCTTTCTTTGTAGTCTCTAGGGCAATAAATCCTTTTCCAGGTGATTTGCATAGATAGTCTACATGTAGCTGGTATTTCACAGTGTAATGGTATAATTTGTCTTAGTTTGGTCATTCTCCTTTATCTGGATTGTAGTAACAAGTCATACATTTTCTATATTTTCAAAGAATCTAACAAGCTTTCAAGTAAAGTTTGTAAGATACATAGTCTATGGATTCACATGGTACCTACATTTTTCCAAATCTTTCCCTATAACTGAAGTATAAACTCAAACTTGAGTCAAAGACTGTTGATGGCTTTGAAACCAGACAAATTGAGGGAGGAATGGTGTCCACACCCACTTGCTTGTTCAATTTTTGTTAGTTTAAAATTCTTGATTTGGTTCATTGACAGGCTTAAATGGAGTGTCCATAAATCTTAGCTATATTAAAAAATATTACTCTGTCCATTGACTTTGAGGGAAAGTAATTTCAGAGTTTAATATGAAGGCGGTTTCCCTTTGCTTTTCTCATAAATTATGCATACAGCTTAAAGGAAACTGGTGAAGATTCTCACGAGGGGCATACTCAATAGGCATGCACAAAATGTGTTCTGCTGTTAGGCTAATCTTGTGATTTTATGCTAAATCCTTTAATTTAATTTTCTCATTAATATCTAAAACTTGACTGTGCACAACCTGACACAATATTAGGAGGGGCTTTTATGGTGTTTAAGTCCCAATTATTCTCTTATTTTACTTGTTCATATTAAAAGGGAAATTTTAAATTAAGCACACTATTTAGCCACAAATGAGAGAGGAGACTTAAATCAAGGCTGTGCCACTTGGTGGGAGTTCTGTACTGCCATTTCTCTTTGACATTCCTGAGACAAAAGAATTGGACTTTACAAAGGAAATTCCCATCATATTTCCAAGAGTACTTTCAGTTTATTACATTTCTCCAATATTCCTTGTACCTTGAGTCTTAAACCTCATTCTCTGAACTCAGAACTGTTCATTGGTGTAAAGGCCATTAATTTTAATTAAATGGATTTTTTTATTTTTATAAAAAAATGAGAATTAGTCTTACTAACTTTCATTAAGTAAAGCAAATTAAAATTTATAGTACCTCACTAGATGTACCAGAAATCAGGGGAAAAAGCAGTGGAACTGGTCCTTTGGGTTGGTTTTATTTTATTTGAAACATAACAGAGGAAGAAGTTAAAGATGATATCAAGTTTACAGGCTATGCTAGCATCCCTCATGAAATACAATCACAATTTGTTTCTGCATCTTTTGATAATATAGGAAGGGAAGCCCTTTTTATATGCAGCAGTCAGTTTAGAGTGGTTTACTAGGAAAAGAAAGCATGTTAGATGTAAACATGTGTAGTTGTATTTCATTAGTTGCTATTTACTAGCTTTGACTTTAGGTCTCAGTTGTCTTATTTTACGTTAAGGACAACAGATTCTATGCTAAGGTCCATGACCTCATTAGTCCTAGGAAGCTAGCTAGCTTCCAGTACAGACAGGCTTCTCCTCCTCTTGAGCTGGCTGTCCGTTCAATTAGAAAGTTATCAGATGCCAGTGACAGGTGGGTGCTGCTTGTTTCGCCTTTGTGCACATCTTGTCACACTGACAGTTATGGTTCATGTGTATTTCATCAGGGTAGGACTGTCTAATTGTTTCCCTCCCTTGGAAGCTTGCATAGTATTTTCTGGAACCATGGGAGCTAGATCACAGGAAGGACTCTTGCTTCCAGGTCAGATCTTATCTGAGCTGTACATCCTAAGTGTATGTGGTCTTCAGCAACAAATAAGATATGTATACATATGCATTTGCACGCATTGTGTATAAGTTTAGGTGAATATAAATAATATGCTTCCTAAACACATGATCTAAAACGTTGGTATTATTAATTTTCCTTCTCCTTTATTTATATCCCTCCCACCTCTCTAATTGTAGCTTGATTTTCCATTTCCTACTTCATAACCTCTACATCCTGCTATTCATTTCCCAACCCGTGCCCCCCCCCAGAACCCAATGATCCTTAGGTTCCATCATATCTGAGGATACTCTATGTTAATATGTACTCCATGTATTAACACCTGAAGATATGGAGCTAGGAACTGCAGGTGAGTGAGAGCATGAAGTGTTTATATTTCTAGATCTAGGCTACCTCAGTTAATGAAATCTTTTCTAGGCCTATGGGTTTACCTGCGTATTTCATGATTTTGTTTTGTTTTACCCGAATAGTATTCAATTATATGTAAGAGTGTCATTTCTAATACACTTTCATCTGTTGAAGTATTACTGCCACTTTGCTAAACCAGCAAATTTTCTTATTATCTTCTAAATTTTATCCATTTATCCACAGAAGAGCATAACTACTACTCCTCACCAAAGGAGCCTCTATTTCCAGCAAATGGGAACAATCACAGAAAACCACAACTGGACACAATATAGAGATCAATAAATTGTGGAGAACAAAGCATTAAAGGATGTGTTTACATCACAGCTCTTGCATCCATGAAACAGGAGGATTTAAGAGACCACCAGGGAGTCTGCTTTGAAACAGTCTCTCTTAGAAAAAGCTACATGATCACCAGTTATGCCAAGTGCCTCCACATTCATATAAGGCTGTATTCTATTTCAAATGTCCGTGCTTTAATCTGTTACTCTTAGGGTTCTAACAAATGTCTGGGGAGATGCAAAAGGGCTAGTGGTCCATGCCTCACGTAGTGATCAGAAACATCATGGGGAAAAGAATACAAAATAACCCCCTTTATAGATACATTAGCTATTGGCTTATTTTCTCCATTGAATTAAGCCATGGGGAAGAATTGCAGCAGGAAGTACCCACTTACCACTCGAATTCCTGGAAAACTAATAATCACCCCTCCCCTCCCCGCCATCATCTTCCAAAGATAGACAAGTTGGAAGCCAGATTTTTAGCTGGTGCTTAGAATGAAGATATTAGTTGTGCAATCCCATGCCGATATTAAAGCTGAGAGCTATTCTATATGAAATAAGGTAGGGAAAGGGATTAGAGAAAAATCATATAGGATCATTCATTCAAAACTGCTACTTAGCCCTCTCTATTTTCAGTGGGACTAGAAAATCATGGTCCCCAGCAGGCTTGGCAATTTATATAACCTCTTCTGTAATAGTTCAAAAGATTAAGGATTTATATCTTCAATCTTCCTTCCCAATCCATGGCCTTCTCCTAGGGTAAGATCTGTAGGTGTTTTGTGAAGTCTTTACATGTCCCCTCAAATTTCCAGAGATTAAGAATCACCTCCATCTTCCACTTCCAGGTGTATGTTAGTTGGAAGTAAGACAATAGCTGAAATGAAAATTGTGTGTGCAGTGTGACCTTCGAGAAGATGACTGTAACTTGCATCTTGCTACCTGTTCACTCTGTACAACGATCTCAAGAGAAGCATAAGTGTTGCAGGTATGCATATTTAAACTGTAATATTGAACAGCATCCCCTGTCATTTCTGTAGGAGACAGATTTGTTGTTAGTCCCCTACATAATAGTGATAAATCTGGGTCATTAGATGTATGCTCCAGAATTTTCCTTCCTCAGAGAGACATCTAGAGACGATTGGTCCTCCCAGTTATGTGGCCCTATGCTCGAGTGAGGCTTGCAGAGCCAGTGTGTCACAGCTTTTTTGTCCATTGCTAAATGGAAACTTTCTTAATTATGTGTGACATGGGAACCTTTCAGCTGATTCCTGAAAATTTCTAAGAGGGATGACTCAGGGCATGGCAGTTCGTCTACTACATGTAGGTAAGAAAAGTGTCTCTGACCTTATATTCTGTCGTCTGCTGATATCTATAGTTCTTTGAAAAAGGAGGAAACAAATGATTTTATAATCATTAAGTTCTAAAGGAAGCAACCAATTTAATATATGAATTGGTCCTACCAAGCTTAGAAAGAAACTGCAGCCACTGAAGTCCTATCACAGACAAACACCCGAAGAGAAATGAACAAATTTGTGTCAAGTATATGGATCATATAGAACTCAGGATTGCAATTGTAACAGCCTTTGTCTCTTTCAAATGGCTTCACCCTGCTTTTGTGTTCAGCATGAAAGCCACTAAAATTCACTTCTCCTCCTATATGGATTCCAATTTCACTGAAATTGTATGTAGCTCTTACTTTGTCAATAAATAATAAAACATATCTGTTGAGTTCATAATAATCACATCTTAATTATTTCAGTACCTATTATTATCTAACAAACAATAAAACATGCTGGAACTCAGTTTTAAGTTTCATATACCCTATCTATCTATCTATCTATCTATCTATCTATCTATCTATCTATCTA
>JADRCD010214927.1:0-53483 GCA_019843815.1 Montemys delectorum
AAACAAACAAACAAACAAACAAACAAAAGCAAGAACAAACCCCTTTTGCCTCTCCCTTCCCCATGCCTGCCACCCCACCCTCTCCCACTTATTGGCCCTGGCATTCCCCTACACTGGGGCACAAAACCTTCACAAGGCCGAGGTCCTTTACTCCTATTGATGATCGAATTTGCAATCCTCTACTATAAGAGATTAACTATGGAGCAGAGAGGGTAGAAAATACTTTTATATTCTCTTTTATTACCATGTATTTTCATAAAATCAAATATTATCAACAAAACCAAAACATAAAAAAGAAAATATAAGATATTTTAAAACCTATTTAGATCATATAATCTCCAGCCTGTAATGTGGCTTCTTCCATGGTCCTATGATGTCATCAGGCCACATATCACCAGCTTGAATTTTTCCTATGAGTTCTCCTGTAAAACAAAATCTTGGTCTCTATTCCAGTGACACTTATAATTTTGTCATCTATTTATATAGGCATAACAAATTCACTTTTGGAATATGTGTATTGCCTCTATCCTAACAGTAATTGATTTCAATCTTCAGATTTTGCCTGAGATTCCATATTCTCTGTGAAGGCTAATATAAATTTTGTAACATATAAGAGACAGTCACTGGGTTTGCTATTGAGTAGAAAAGAAAGATTGGTGCCAAATTGCTTAGAGTGATCGCATTTTGTTGTTTTCAATGGATAAAATCAATATATTTGATCACTTATAGTGAGTTAAACTATGTATAAAAATAATACTAATGATAAAATATAATTTGGAGTATAAAACATGATCTATGATGTGGTTTAGGGTAAGAAAGTATTGAAGAAGAAGAACTGAAAACAGAAGATTCATGCACTCATAATTTAATTAAATTCCTTTGTTAGCTATAAATGAAACTTTCATTGGTCAAATGTAATCGACATCTTGGAGGCTTATGCTAATCAGTTAATCCTTTCTGGCTTTTTCAGAACTCTGGGTGTCTGGTTCAACTCAGCTGTTCCAGCTTAAACTCCTCTTTAAGCTGACTGGTTCAATCTGGCTTCTCTCAACTTCTGATTTCCTCTTCCTAGGCTCATACTAACTCTTCTGTTTTCAGTTCTTCTTCAATACTTTCTTATCTTAAATCACATCATAGATCATGTTTTATACTCCAAATTATATTTTATAATTCGTATTACTTTATATTCTAATCTCTGGTTTCTTCTTATGTTTGGGCTAAAACTACCTCTGCTGAACTTCACTGAACTGTATGAACTCAACAAAGAACTCAGTTCTACTTCTCTGACTCCCAATTGATTCAACTCTCAAACTGCTTCTCTTTCCTATGCTGTTCTTCTGAGAGTTGGGCATATCCTTATCCTGACTAATTCTGTCATATCTTTCTCTGATTTGTCACTTTGTCTGTCCCTCAATTAGATGTCACTTTCAAACATGGCTGTTTGTTCTACAAACAAATTTTACATTAAAGATGTTTACTAAGGACATGTCTGTATTCCTGCCAGAGTGATTAGAGTCATGAAGCTGGTCTGCATTCCAGCCAGATCAGAGAGACAACTGTGATGTGATCCCTTGCCAGTGCAGCCATGTTACTGGCTAAAATTCCTCTACTACTAGCAATTTCATGAAGAATATATTAGTAAAATAAATCTATATCAGAGGCATAGAAAGAAAAGAAAATAGTTTACTGATGTTAAATAAAACAATAACTTCTTCATGTACAAGGAACAGACTATCTAAATGAGGTGCTTATGTTTGTAGTTTTGTTATAACACCTGAGAATATGTGTAATAGGGAAAATAATAACTGCATTAGGGAGTAATGACACATAGCATAATATGAAGGTCCTTGAGTAGTTTGGAACATTTCATTTTCACACATGGCAATTTTTAATGTCTAATAACTATTATGATCTGACCCCCTCTCCTCCCAGATAGCTATAATCATTTTGTTCCAGGCCTGCCAGCCATTTCATATTGTTTCTGCCACAAGCCTGCCAATCACTGACACAGAGAAATGACTTGGTTCAAGGACATGCTGACCACATACCATGTTTTGTTCAGTATGTTCTGACTATTCTGTATGAAGTTTGTTAATCTTGGGGAATTCTACAAAGCTTTATATAGGAGCCATCAAATCAAAGGTCAATATGAACTGCTATGTCTGAAATGGCTTGAGTCAGAGCTGACCACCAGGCCACCCTTCCTTTACCTACACATAAGCTTATTGTGGTTTTTGTGGTTGACACTGAAGAAAGCAACTAATAAGCCAAAAAGTTATAATTGTAATACTCCTGCACTGTTATCTCAATGTTCTGAAATTCCCATGTTCACCACCCATCCAACACCCCCTTACCTTACTCTGGACCAATCACCTGAAAGGTTAGCTGATACTTTGGCTAGTAAGCTAATTCCTTCCCTCTTTGCCCTTTAAACATTTGGTCCTTGTTTTTCCTATAAAAAGTCTACTCTGAAAGCAAACAAGGACTGCAACTAGGCTCCTGAGTCCTCTCTGTAGTCCTGGAAGTCCAGTATTATGGCCTGTGTTCAATAAGCTGTTCTTGCTTTACTGCGATCGATCAGTTTTTGTTTTGAATGGCAATTCCTGAACCCATCAGTTACTACTTGATCGAATGTTAACATTTCAATTTCTCTAATTTTCCATTTCCAAAGTAAATCAATTAGAAAGTTAAGCATATTTAAAAAATTATCACATGAAGACATGAAGAATGCATGATGCTATAAAAGTACCTTGGGAGTACTGTAATGATCGGTAATCATGGAATCAATATAACTAACTTCATGGAATATGACCAGAATCTCCAGTGACCAACAATGATAAATACCTGGAAAAACACAGCCAATTTCCAAGGACCAGCCTTGACTAGGAGAGGTGTTCTGATGAAGAGGTATTTGGGAGCAGAGAAAGATATGAAGTTAGTTGTGGAACAAGCTCACAGCTCTGTGCTGCTTGAGATAGCTCTCCAGAGATCTCCAGACTGCTCTACTCTTACAGACCAAAGCCCAGTCATAAATTTGCATATCAATTCAATCATCCACCCTAGGTTCTCTTTTTTTTTCCATTTTTTTATTAGATATTTTCTTTATTTACATTTCAAATGATATCTCCTTTTCCAGCTTCCCCTCCAGACGAAAAAACAAACAAACAAATCTGTTCCCTACCCCCCTACCCCTGCTCACCAATTCAGCCTCTCCCACTTCCTGGCCCTGGCATTCCCCTACACTGGGGCATAGAGCCTTCAGAAGACCAAGGCTAGGGACCAATCATTTTGATTATCTCATGAATCAGCATTTTATGACCTTAGCCCCTTGATTCATAGAAAAGACAGCAAGTATATTTTCTTTAATAAAGAAATGAATTCAGAGATCTGTCTGTCTCTGTAAGCACAAACAATAAGCTAGGTGGGTGAGATCTAGTCCTAAAATCACCATTTCCACCATACCTAGGACTAAACTTCCTCAGCCACAGGCTGACCTTGAACTCAGGAATATGCCTGTGTTTGTAAACAGGAACAATAAATTTAGTTGGGTGGGATTTTGTCCTGTGATAGCCACTCCCCAATCTCTTTATCTCTTTCCTTAACATCTTTCTGACAAGCTGGCTCACTGGGCAGCAGACTGTTCGTTTAGGTTCATGAAGCCCCTCATATAATTACTATGGCATCCTTTAATTTTGCACACTTGAGAAATTATATACTCTTGAACTTTTTGTTTTCAGAGTTGTTTCCCACAACCTTAAGGGCTGCACTGAAAGTTAAAGAGTTCACTACTTTTTGCTGAGGAATGTGAGACACACCCTTGCTTCCAGTATTTGTGCAATCAAATACTGGAATTTGTGTTTCAAATGTTATCCCCCTTCCCAGTTTCCCCTCCACAAGCCCCCTACTCCCTCCTCTGCCCTGCCTCTCTGAAGGTGCTCCCCCACCCACCCACCCACCCATTCCTGCCTCAGCAACCTAGCATTCCCCTATCATGGGTCATCAAGCCTCCACAGGACCAAGGGGCTCCCTTCCTGGTGATGGCAGATAGAGGAATTCTCTGCTACATATTCAACTGGATCCATAGGTACCCCTGTGTACTCTTTGGATGATAGTTTTGTACTGGGGACCTTTGGGAGATCTGGTTGGTTGATGTAGCAAATCCCTTCAGCTCCTACAATCCTTGCACTAACTTCCCTGTGCTCAGTCCAATGGTTGTCTGTGTAAATCTGCATCTGTATTGGTCCAGCTCTGGCAGATCCTCTCAGAGGACAGCTATACCCGACTCCTATCAGGAAGCACTTCTTGGCATCAGCAATAGTGTCTGGGTTTGGTGTCAGCAGATGGGATAGATACTTACGTGAGGCAGTCTCTGAATGACCTTTCCATCAGTTTCTGCTCTACTCGTCCCTGTGTTTCCTTTTAACAGGAAGAATTCTGGATTAATATTTTTGAGGTGGTTGGGTGGCCCTATCCTTCAACTGGGGGTCAAGCCTATCCACTGGATATGATGCCCACACAACCTTCAGCCCACACCCTGCTGGCTCTGTTCCAGGGGCAGGAAAGGTGTCACTCTATTCCTTTGGCAACCATCATGCAGGGCTCTGCAGAAAATGGAGCTATAACAATGATGTTGTTAAGTGAAAACAGAATAGAGAAAAGATCTTGTAAAGCATCATGATGTAACTCTTGTCAAATATGTCAAAGTTCATTTCAAGTAAGTTCTTGGGGTGGCTTGAACTCATCAAGTATAGTAAGAGCAAAGAGTGAAACTGTTATGACTCAACTATTTTTTTTCCTCACAGAAATCCTTCTTAAATATAACCTTTGGGGTCCTAAATTTTTAGAGAAAGGTATAGCAGATAGATAATAAAAATTCTGTGTCAGAAGGCTCATTATTAAATTTTACCATGAGAAGACCCTTCAGAATTCAAGGTACTAATTTTAAATATAAACCGATTGTAAAGGGTTCTATAGAATATTCATATTCATCAAAAATAAATTACATTTGTCAAAGCTAGGTACATAAATTGGTGGATAAAATGGAACACTTACTCAATCACCAGGTAAACATGACTTTTGAAGTATTAACAGCAATAAGTTTCTCTAATCCAGCCATTACGCTTTTATTGGTTATTTAATCATAGTGTAACTAAATAAAACAACCTTAAGCAAACCTGTGTTTGCTTTTTACAATTTAATTTATTCAATGAATATCATTTTTTCACAAATGAAGGATGGCTTAACATCAACTTATCAAAGTACAGGCATGGTAGGATTTTGATGAAGCCTGCCACTTGGGTTTGGTGACAGCTAATATCTACTTGTATTCTTGCAAATTAGAGATCTAAGCACAAGTCAGAGACAGATGTCTTTCCATTCTTATGGGTCCACATAAAATCACAATAAGATCCTCTCCTAAGAAGTCCCCTGAACCATACTTGTATATATAAGGTCACTTCAACATATTCAGTAACACTAAAAATTAGAGCTCTTTGGCAGATAATCAGTCATTCACAAGATGTGGTAACGTGAGACTACTCAGCTGTCATACAAAATCAAACACAGCTACCATGTATATAAGTTCTCACTATAGCAGTGAAAAGACATATAAAATCATATAAATGATATTCATTTCTGGTATTAGTATGTACATATTCTATTAACACTGTTTTTGACATGGACATGATAAAGAACTGAATGGAAAAAGATCCATAGTTTGTATTATTTTTGTACACATTTGTTTATCTGTTAGCACGTTAATAATTTGGTGGAGAAAATAAAGTTCTTCTTGTGGTGTTTATAGGAAAGTATAGAGAGGTACTATCTTATATTATTAATGATTCAATTTATAGCTTATAAAAATACAAAGTGATAATTGTTGGGCCTAAGAATACCTTAGAATTTGTTAAAATTAGGAAGTTTTTCTTAATGAAAGAACTTCCTATAGTATTTTCTTGTTATTTTTAATGAGTAAAACTATGGTAAATAGTTGCTGAGGTAAGTGAATAATTGTATTTACAGTAAAATTTCATGATAAGCACGTATAAAAAGGGTAACGATATGACAACATTTTCATAAACTACACATTTCAGATAATCTACACTTAGTATTTCATAGCATGTCAGATAACAGGAAGTATATTATTGTTCAATAGGTTAATTTGTATATCCTATCAATATCATTGTTTCTGTAATTTGTAATAAACTAAGCATAAGACTTATTAATAAGAAAACTAACAAAATATTCATCAAGTATACCCTAACTTTTCAGTAGCTAAACATTATCCACTTTAGTATGATTCCCTATATATTATTGAAGTTTGTTGGACCAATTCTAATTATTTTTTTTTTTTTTAGTTTTATGGGTTACATACTCTCTAAGTATGTTTATATTGGGATTAACTATAACTATATTTCAAAAAAATTATATTATTCATCTCATTTCTCATCAAACTGCCCAATGTTAGGGGGCTTCTATTTAATGCAATACTTCAGGTCATGTGTATACAATGACAATGATGGAGATTATGATCTACCTTATTTTATTAAGCCAACATAAGTTCATCATAGAATATTAAACATTTCTACATATGAAAACCAGCCTTGTTCACTACTGACATATAAATAGAATCGACATAGCAACATTTAACGGACATTCCATAACTTTATTTCATAAAGAGAAACAAAATATTTCAAAGTCAGTAATTGCCCATAACATCTTTTTTTATTTTTTATAAGCTGAAATAAATCATGGAATTTCAAATCATAGATTAATTTGGCTTTAGGTAAAATATAGCAGAAAATGCATATGAAAATTAAATGCATTTTGTCTATAGATTTTAGTGAAAAGACAATACAGAGACTGCTCCACTTAGGAATCCTTCCCATATTCAATCATCAAATCTAGACACTATTGTGGATGCCAACAAGTGCTGGATGACAGGAGCCTGATATAGCTGTCTCCTGAGAGGTTTTGACAGTACCTGACTAATACAGAAGTAGAGGCTCACAGCCATCCATTGGACTGAGTACATGGTCCCCAATGAAGGAGCTAGAGAAAGGACCCAAGGAGCTGAAGGGTTTGTAGCCCCTTAGGACAAACAACAATATGAACTAACTAGTACCCTCAGAGCTCCCAGGGACTAAACCACCAACCAAAGAGTACACATGGGGGGACTCATGGCTCCAGCAGCCTGTGTATAGCAGAGGATGGTCAGATTGGTCATCAGTGGGAGAGGACCTTGGCCCTGTGAAGGTTCTATGCCCCAGTGTAGGGGAATGGCAGGACCGGTAAACAGGAGGGGGTGAGATGATGAGCAGGAGGCGGGAGAGGGAACAGGAGATCGTTTTAGCTTTTGGTTTTTTTGTTTTTCTTTTCTTTTCTTTTTCTTTGGGGGGGGAGGGGAACCTGACAAAGGAGATATTGTAAGTAAAGAAAACATCTAATTAAAAAAAAACTATAAAAAATGATTTGTAAAGAAATTCTGAATGGTTGGAAATGTTGCCCTCAATGTTCTTTATTTGAATATACTATATTATGTCTTTAAAATTTAGTCAGTTATGATTGTTGTAACTCAGACAGATAAATGATTACAGCAGATTCCAAAATGTAAAAATTTTCTCATTTCAAAATGAAAGATCGCAGAGTTCTGATATTTTAGAAATAACTGTTTGATTTTCATTATTAGTAGAAACTATCTTTAAAAGTGCATAATATTCCTAAAGTTGTTATCACATGTGCATACTTTCCTTTTAAACACTTAATATACATATTTTATTCTTGTGACTTGTAGAAGAATAGCCCTGTTAGTTGAAAATGCAGGTCAATTTCTGGGACAATTTCTATGAAACATACAAAGATAGTAAAATTATATGTGGCAAAATGTCAACCTATAAATGTAAGTGTACCCTGAATTATCATAGAAGTAATCAGTAAATGTGAACTCTCACTCAATACTATAATCAATAAACAAATCTCTCTATTCAGTCCTTTTGACATTTCTTCTTATATTTAATAGTTTAATGCACTGACAAAGTGAAGAGTTTTATCCAATGAACATCTTAGGGAAATGCTACATAACATCTCAATATGAATGTGAGCTGGTTGTTAAGAATATTTATTCCTCTGGATGTTAGAGGTCTTGTGTGTCAGAAACTGTTGTAACAATTCAGCATGTGCAGTGTTTCTGAACATGTTCTGAGGACTCTTTCATGGAAAGACTCAGACTGGTAAAGAAACTAATACTATGTGACAGAAGAAGTTTCTGAGTTTCAATTTGTGGATAAGAGGTCAAATTCAACAATTAATTAAGAAATGGAAACCAAAGTACTAGATGATTAATTACTTCTATAGACTTAAAGTATTCTAGGGTAGCTTAATTTATTTTGGCTTGATTAATTCTCTTAAAATGAGAATTCTATTCACAAGAAGAGAGAAGTAGCAAGAAGATATCTAGGATTGGAAAACACAGGGAAAATGAATAGAAAATGCAAGTATCACATGCATTCGGTGTATTCATTAATGTACTAACATATTATTGTTCCGATGAGTAAGTGTACAAAAACTTTTGAGTAGTTTAGGCAACTAAAACTGAATTCCATCCTGCAATCAGAAAGAGATTCATTTTAAGAAATATGTAGGTTCATATGAATAAAGGACTATTTCTTTGAGATTTGGAGCAGAATCTTGGGCAGTATAAAACAACTCAAGAGAGTGATTAATATACAAAACAATGTTGAGTTACAGTTATTATCACTAACTTCTGAAACAAATAAGCATAGAAAGTCAAATGAATAATGTCTACTAAAGCAGACATGTTCCCTCATGATGATAGGAAACACCACTTTTTAATGGAATTAATAACATCCCAGGCTTCCCAAAGCCAAAATGAGTGCTTATCTACTGCTCACTGCCTAGAAAAAGCAATGAGAACAAGATTGGGACCCTTATATTTTTTAAGCAGTACCTGTACCATAAAGACTACGCTATATGATATGGTTTGTATATGTTCAGCCCAGGAAGTGGCAGTATTTGAAGGTGTGACCTAGTTGGAGTAAGTGTGTCACTGGGTGTGAGCTTTAAGATCTTCACCCTAGCTTTCTGGAAGCCAGTATTCTGCTAGCAGCATTCAGATGAAGAAGTAGAACTCTTAGCTCTACCTGTACCATGCCTGCCTGGATGGTGTCATGCTCCAGGCTTGATGATACTGGACTGAATTTCTGAACCTGTAAGCCAGCCACGATTAAATCTTGTTTTTTTATAAGATTTGCCTTGGTCTTGGAGTGTGTTCACAGCAGTAAAACCCTAACTAGGACACTATGCATGGATGTTAGAAAATGAATAAACTCAGGTACATTTATAAATTAGGTAGTTACTAATAATCTAAGAGAAAGTAATGATTATGATTAAGGAAATAACCTAGTCGCCTGGTGGTGGTGGCGGCGGCACACACCTTTAATTCCAGCACTTGTGAGGCAGAGGCAGGTGGATACCTGAGTTCAAGGCCAGCCTGGTCTACAGAGTGAGTTCCAGGACAGCCAGGGCTATACAGAGAAACCCTGTCTCAAAAAAAAAAAAAAAAAAAGAAAGAAAGAAAGAAAGAAAGAAAGAAAGAAAGAAAGGAAGGAAGGAAGAACCTAGTAACTTACATGTAAGCTATTGAAGAAAAGATTATTTAGTTAGGTAAAAATGTAAGTAAGACGACATAGCACATTGTCCTTCAGGAACAATATGGACCATATCTAGGTGAACCACCTATAAAATGAAGAACTTAAAAACCATTGGAATGTCAAGAGAAGATATATTTATACAAATTTTACCAACAAGTCATAGTACTATTTTATCTGAATTAACCAGATACTAAATCAGGGAAGGTGGGTACTTTAGTCAGGTTTATGTTACTGTAGGAAAAAAAAATACCATTGCCAAAATCAACAGAGGAGAATAGAGTCTGCAGAAAAGTCAGGTGATGTGCTCAAGGAGGGACCTGAGGTGGGAACTGATACAGAGGCCATGGAGGAATGGGGCTTATTGGCTTCCTCCTTAGGTCTTGTTCATCCTGAATTCTGGTACCTGTCAACACCAGCCCAGAAATGACAGGGCTCTCAGTGGGATAGAACATCTGACATTAACATGAATCACAAAATGAATTACAAACTTGTTGACAAGGCATTCTTGTGGGGGTGCATTTCACAAATTGAGGTTTCTTCTTCAAACCTAACTCTAGCTCCTCTCAAATCTTCATAAAATTAGTCACTGCAGTGTAGAAACGAGTTATATTCTTAAAAGGGGAAATCAATGTACTCTCTTTCAAATTTTTGACAAGTGTTGAAATAATGACAATATAAGTATGAGGAAAGACATTCTGATATATATTCTAGATTTATTATTATAAGAAATAGCATCACCATTGACTCCAGTTTCCAGATACTCAAGGTCACATGTGGGAGTAGAATGTATAGGGAATATACAGGAACTGTATGGGATATTGTCATTTGAGAGCCTAGGCATAGATTCTACAAAAGTGTGGTGACTTAGTCATTTTATATGATTGGTGGTAAATATATTTGATGTCTAATCCTTTTCTAGTAGAAATAAAAAGAGGAAAAACCAAAAATACAAGCTTGACTGATATTAATCAAGATGTGGTTCTCAGTTGCCACAGAGAATATATTAGGTTTCCTATGCTTATTTGTTTCAGATGTCGATGGTAAAAAAGTCTGTCATTGTATACAAAATCTTGACTTAGTATGTATAGTCCACCACTCAGATGTCTTATTTTACACTGCCCAAGACTTGATTCCAAAACTGAGGAAAATATTCCTTCAGTCATATATGTCCACATATTTTTCTTATCACTCTACATCTCTTTGCAGAATAGCCTTCAATTTCAATTGCCCAGACTAGTCTCCCCAAAGCAGAAGAGACAAGAGTCCCATGGGATTTCAGAGGCCATTTATTAGCAGATTAGCAGCCCTACTTTTTCCTCTTCTCTTTGCTTCTGCCACGTAATAAAGACCCTCAATGGTCATTCTCTAATTAACTTCTTTAAGCTTTTACATCTCCAGAGAAACAAGCCTACTGGGGAAAAGACACTTCATGTGTGGAAGCTGATAATTAACACAATTTTAAGTTATAAATTTAATGTTTTTGGCACACCTGAATACAAACTAGGAATGGCTATTAAAAGTTAAAAGTGTTTTATAAACTTTGTTAAAATTATTTAAAATTATGTATATAATTTAAATATATAATAAGTAATTATGTAGCTGTAAATATATATAACATTAATATATAACTAAATTATAATTTAATGTATATATGATTGAATAAATATATTTAAATTTAAGTACTACATTTGTAATATTTTGGAGTGGGTGTTTCAATTTCCTCTCCTTTCAGGTTGTAATATCCCTGACAATTTTTCATAATTGTTTCTTTTATTCTCTCCTCCCTCATATAATTTTGTCTTTTTTGTATATTTTCCTAAATAATACAAACATTGATGCTTTATTTATTATAATTCCTTTTCACATGATCACATTTTACTTCTTTAGAGAAATAAGGAATTTGTTACATTAAGAAATGTTCAAATGTTACCTTGTATCTTCTAAAAATACTTTATTTATTCAATTTTCTGCATTGAACTGACTCACAAGGCAGCCAGTATTTATCAAAATATTAGTGGCTACATAGGCATAAAGGTCTTTGTCAATATTCTCCTATATTCATAGAAGTAAATTTTATATTTTAAGAACAATAATTTAACAACATGATAATATCTAAGTGAGAGTAACACTTTTAAATGCTTAACACTTTGTAAGACCCTTTCATAAAACCTGACTGAAAGTGATTTAAGTGCATAGATGCCAGGAACAGCTCATCAGCCTAGTTATTTACTTAACTTATATAGTATTAATTATGAAGTAATTGCAATGATAGCCACATTCAAATGGCTAATAAAGTTTTATGATGTATTTTCTTCACATTTACAGTATGAAAGTTTAGATTTTGTTGGTTTACAACCATTTCTAAGAAGTATATGTAATTCTTCAGTTCAACTTTCATGACCAGTATACAAATACCATCATGCAGTCATCAAGAACCATAACTGCTCATCAGAGTATGGATATTATCATGAGTGGATCATGGAATAAGATTAGGTGTACCCAAAGCAAGGGCTGGTCTCTTTATCACTTGTACTGCATGGAACTCAACATAGTATTCAGTATTTTTATATATTAGTTATACTTCATTCTATTATTTATACCCTTATTGATGATGTAGATAAAACTAACAATTTAAACATACATTTCTTTGAACTACACACACACACACACACACACACACACACACACATATATGTAAATATGTAATCAGCAGTGTATTTCTTGTGTATATCGCTCATGGCAAGCATGAATCTCACTTGATTTCTACTGAATTGGTTTTAAATGTAGTAGCTTTTAATTAATCTCCTTTTTTATTAGTATTTTTCTTCTTTAAAACTCCCGTTTACTTTAAATAATGTGTTGCAGGCCATCAATTTTTATGCTTTTGTTTTGTTTAAGTGTTTGAATAAATTTAATTACTAAATGCTTTTCTAAGAATTCGTAGATTTGGTGGATGCTTTCTATTCTGCCTGGTATTTCTTCATAGATCATGTTGATGAAAACTTCTTGTAGGACATACACTATGTCCTTATGAATTCCTTAATGGGATTTACATATAACATGTTATTTTCAGGAAGAACAAATTACATTACCAATATTTATTAATGTTAATACACACATGTTCTATTAGTATTTTAAGATCACACAAATGATAAAAATGTGCTTAAAATACATAAATTTATGCATATATATTTTATATCTGTGTGTGTGTGTGTGTGTGTGTGTGTGTGTGTGTGTGTGTGAAGTTAACATTTTACAGATGCAATTGTTATGTCAGAAGCTTACTGCTGAATAAACTCACCCTTTCTAGCTCTTTCTGAACCCTGGCTGGCAGGATGGTACATTGCAGCAGTTCTGCCTCAAATGGCTCTCTAAGATGACTGAGACAATCTAGGTTCTCTTAGCTTCTCACTGAATTGCTCTGCTTGGCTTCCAACTAAATATGTGTTATAATCTATTGGCTCCTTCTTATTCTGTGGCTTGTTCTGTCTTCATCTTTGTCTGCATAAAACTGTCCAAGTAAGATTGTTTCTGCTCTACACAAACTGAACTACACTGCATTGACTGAACTAAACAGAATTTACTCAACTGAACCCACTCTACTCCCCTGACTCTGACTGCCCTGAATTGAACTGAATGGAACTGCATGAACCAAACTGACTCAGTTGAATAGACCTGACTCAACAAACTGACTGGACTAAACACTCTCTTTGCTGCTCTTAAGTAGTCTTTATTTCCTGTCAGTTCTTGTCAGAGTGAAACGTATTCTATCTCTGATTCATTATGTCTGCCTCTCAAACAGCAATCACTTTCAAATATGGCTGCTACCTTGTACAAATTCATTTTACCTTCGTTGTTTGGGATTAAAGGTGTATATTACCATATTATTATCATGTCTGTATTACAACCAGAGGAATTACAGGTGTGTGACATGTCTGCTGCATTTCATATGGCTTACATAGACCTACATCTTTGGATGTAATCCCTGGTCAGAGCAGCCATATTGGTGGATGAAAATTCCTCTCTCTATATAAACTAAAATAAAATGAGAAAGAAATCTGTGCCTAAGTGTTTTAGTATATATGCCTGATCTCCAGAAATGTAATTCATATTCCTTTGGAGAGCACAAAACCAGAGACAAGTCTTTCAGATTTCAAAACCAATACCTATTAAACTATATTTGTTTGTATAATCTTAATGAAGATGTCTCACATCAAACCCATTCATATGAAGTAGAAATCAAATATGAATGATTCTGAAAATAGAGGAAAAATGTCACTGACTACTTCAATCTTCAAAACCATACCAGATATTCATTTTTCTGATAAGAGTGTAATCAAATTTCATTTTTATATTTGTATTGCATCTCAGCAGTTTTACTATATCAGGATTCCCAGTGCTAAAATCCATTTTCACACACCGTCTGCCAGTCCTTTTCCATATTCTTCAGCTAAGACTTTCACATATGTTTTTGAGATTTCAATTCTTGACACAATATATGCAACTTACTTACCTCATTGAAATTATAACTTTTGCCTGGTACATTACCAATCTAAAATTCATTTCCAGTATTTGCTACAGAAAAATTTATACTGTGAAGCAAAGGTCAAAATACATCCAACAATGGTTCTATAAGTTTATATACTCAAAGTTGATTTAACTGAGATCTACATGAAATGTTTTCCATTTTCCAATTAATGAGTTCTTCCAGAGTATAACAAATTGAATTTCTATATGGAAAATAGATGTCTTTCTCATACATTATAGCCTGACTATAGTTTCCTCACTCACTACTCCTCCCACTTCCTCCTTACAGCACCTTCCATCTGGATTTACTTCCTTTTTGCCACTCTAGAAAATAATAGGCTTCAAAGAGATAACAACCAAACATGATAAAATAAAATAAAATAAAATAAGATGATGCAATATCTATCAAATGTTCATTGTCCAAAATATAAAAGAAAATTGATACATACGCAAAATTGAACATTGCCACACTGTAAATGAAATCCAACTATTAAGAATCATTTTAATTACTGAGTAGTACTCCATTGTGTAAATGTACCACATTTTCTGTATGCATTCCTCTGTTGAAGAACACCTGTGTTCTTTCCAGCCCCTGGCTACTATAAATAAGGCTGCTATGTAGAGTATAGTAGAGTGGAGTATGTGTCCTTATTGCATGTTGGAGCATCTTCTGGGTATACGTGCAGGAGTGGCACAGCTCAGTCCTCAGGTAATATTATGTCCAGTTTTCGGGGGAACAACTAAACTGATTTCCAGAGAGGTTATACCAGCTTGCATTCCAGCAAGCAATGGATGAGTATTCCACTTTATCCACATCCTCACCAGCATCTGCTGTCATCTGAGTTTTTGATTTTAGCCATTTTGACTGGTATGAGGTGGAATCTCAGGGTTGTTTGATTTGCATTTCCCTCATGACTAAAGATGTTGAACATTTCTTTAGATGCTTTTCAGCCATTAAGCAATCCTTAGTTGAGAATTCTTTGTTTAGCTCCATATCCCATTTTTAATAGGGTTATTTGGTTCTCTGGAGTCTAACTTCTTGAGGTCTTTGTATATATTAGATATTAGACCTCTATAGGATGTAGGATTGGTAAAGATCTTTTCCCAATCTGTTGGTTGCCTTTTTGTCTTAGTGAGAGTGTCCTTTGCCACTTTTATGAGGTCCCATTTGTTCATTCTTGCTATTAAAAACAATAAATTCATGAAATTCTTAGGCAAATGGATAGAACTAAAATATATCATCCTGAGTGAGGTAACTGAATCACAAAAGAAAAGGCATGGTATGCATTCACTGATAAGTGGATACTAGCTCAAAAGCTCCAAATAACCAGGATTCAATTCACAGATCACATGAAGCTCAATAAGAAGGGAAGACCAAAGTATGGGTGCTTTGGTCCTTCTTAGAAAGGGAATAAAATACTCACAGGAACAAATATGGAGATAAAGTGTAGAACAGAGACTAAAGAAAAGGCCACCAGAGACTGTTCCACCTGGGGATTCATCCCTTATACAGTTACCAAACCCAGACACTATTGTGAATGCCAAGAAGTGCATGCTGAAAGGAGCCTGATATGGCTGTCTCCTGAGAGGCCCTGCAAGAGCCTGACAAATACAGAGGTAGATGTTCACAGCCAACCATTGGATTTAGCACAGGGTTCGCAGTGGAGGCATTAGAGAAAGGACTGAAGGAGATGAAGGGTTTTGCAGCCCCATAGGAAAAACTAAAATATCAACCAACCAGACCCCCTAAAGCTCCCAGGGACCAAACCACCAGCCGAAGAGTACACATAGAGTGACTCATGGCTCCAGCTGCATATGTAGCAGAGGATGGCCTTGTCAGGCTCCAAAGGAAGAAGAGGCCTTTGGTCTTGGAAATGCTCAATTCCCCAGTGTAGGGGGATGCCAGGGCAGAGAAGTGGGAGTGGGTGGGTGGGTAGGGGAAAAACCTTATAGGAGCAGGGAGAGAGAGGATGGGATAGGGGACTTCCAGAGAGGAAACCTGGTAAGGGGATAACATTTGAAATGTAAATAAAGAAAGTATTTAATAAAACAAACAAACAAAAAACTCCCTACTTTTTTACAAATTTATGTATGTTTTGTATTAATGCTAATCTCAACTTTCACCAGATAAATATCTTTCTATAGGTAGTGCACTAACTCATGTCTTGCTAACATAAAGAAAGTAAGTCTTTTTTTTGTCAAACTGAAATACTTTAATACCATATATTTTGATGATTTTTTTCAGCCAGTTCCTCTCAGAACCTCCTCATCATGCTACACATGCAAGTTACCTAAAGAGAACATTTATATCAATTTCAGTCTTTGAGACTAAGGGAATATTGGAATGAAGAATAGAAAGAATGTAAAAGTAGAAATGAGGTTGATATTTTACATGTAACCTTTAAGAAATGGCATGACCACTGTTCCTACTAACTCAGTTCGGCTATGATAAACTTCACAAGAATAAGTCAATAATATCAGTTGACTTTTTGAACCACAACAAAAAAGGATCTTATGTTAGACAAGGCTGGGACTGAGAGAGTTGGGAAAATATATCCTCAACTTTATATCTATCTATCTATCTATCTATCTATCTATCTATCTATCTATCTATATCATCTTGACAACATATACATACATACATGTCCTATATATGTGTGTATATGTGTGTGTACTGGCTAGTTTTGTGTGTCAACTTGTCACAGGCTGGAGTTATCACAGAGAAGTGAGCCTCAGTTGGGGAAATGCCTCCAAGAGATCCAGCTGTGGGGCATTTTCTCAATTAGTGATCAAAGGGGTGGTGCCATCTCCGGGCTGGAAGTCTTGGGTTCTATAAGAGAGCAGGCTGAGCAAGACAGGAGAAGCAAGCCAGTAAGAAACATCTCTCCATGGCCTCTGCATCAGCTCCTGCTTCCTGACCTGCTTGAGTTCCAGTCCTGACTTCCTCTGGTGATCAACAGCATGTAGAAGTAAGCTCAATAAACTCTTTCCTCCTCAACTTGCTTCATGGTCATGATGTTTGTGCAGGAATAGAAATCCTGACTAAGACAAATTGGTACCAGCATAGTGGGGTATTCCTGTGACAACTTGACCATGTTTTGGGGAGGACTGTGGAAGGACTTTGGAACTTTGAGCTAGAAGAAGCACTGGTTGTTAAGAACTCTGTGGGATGTTCTGTAGGAGCTTGGAAGATGATGTTGAGAACAGTGCAGAAAATGGAGGCCTGGCTTGTGAAATTTCAGGGGGAAGATTAAAGACTCTTATCAGGGCCATGTTTTGATTGTGAAATTTCTGTGGTTCTGGTTAGCTGGGACTGAAGTATCAGCTGTGAGTAACAAGATACCAGAACTACTAAAGTGAAAACTTTACATTACTGGGACTATTGATGCTGGTTAGCTGGAGCTAAGAAATTAGCGTGGATTAAGAAGAGACCAGCATCATTGAGGTGACATCTTCTGGGGAGTGTTTTCTGAGAGCACACAGAAGTTGTGTTCCAGAGATAGCCAAGGTTGTACCTTGTGCTGCAGCAGTACTTGGTAATGTGTAAGAGTCACCCAGATGGTACTGGCTTTGACAGCACGAAGGGGTCATGAAGAACAGCTAAGGCTCGGCACAGTGAGAGGCTATGGAAGGCCATTGGTGAAGGTGCAGCCTCAGTTTGCAATTGATGGCCCAAGACTGAAGGTATCATGCAAAGGAGTTGAGGCTTGGCACCGCAAAGACAGTCTATGAGAGGCTATTGGTAAAGCCTTGTTACAGCAGTGTTTTGGGAATGCCATACCATGCAGTGACCACCAAGGACAGCAGCAGCAGTGAAGTACAGGCATCTGGAGCCCAGAAGACAAGTTGTGTGCTACAAAGGGCAGAGCTGGAGAAGTGACCAAAGCCCTTAGAGGAGCCTAGAAGATCCTGAGTTGGATCCTAGACACTGGTTTTGCTTTTGATTGTGACTGTGCCCTGATATTTTTCCCTCTTGAAGGAAGAATGTGTTGTAGTGGAGCCCACAGTTAAGAGACTTTGAATTTTAAAAGATATTGGACATTTTAAATTGATTGAACTTTTAATATGTAAAGACTGTGGGACTTTAGATCTTTGGGATGAATAAGAACATAAGGGTTGAGGCTTAATAGTGATGTGTTTGTGTGCCAAGCTGTCAATTGTACTGGCTAGTTTTGTGTGTCAACTTGACACAGGCTGGAATTAACACAGAAAAGTGAGCTTCAGTTGGGGAAATGTCTCCAAGAGATCCAGCTATGGGGCATTTTCTCAATTAGTGGTCAAAGGGGTAGAGCCATCTCTGGGCTGGAAGTCTTGAGTTCTATAAGAGAGCAGGCTGAGCAAGACAGGAGAAGCAAGCCAGTAAGAAACATCCCTCCATGGCCTCTGCATCAACTCCTGCTTCCTGACCTGCTTGAGTTCCAGTCCTGACTTCCTCTGGTGATCAACAGCATGTGGAAGTAAGCTGAATAAACCCTTTCCTCCCCAACTTGCTTCTTAGTCATGATGTTTGTGCAGGAATAGAAATCCTGACTAAGACAGTGTGTATATAAATTCATATATATCCTCAGTAAATATATATATATATATATATATATTCAATATTTTCATACATATCCTCAATATATATACATATATTCATGTATGTATGTATGTATACATACATATATATGAGATGTATGAATGTATATTTATTTAAGATGGATTGTTTGCATTGCCAAAGTTTAGAAAATGTATTTTATTTAAAAAGCATGAAATTTATTATCACAATTTCTTGTCAAAAAAACAAATGTGATATTTCTGAAGATTCTTTTGAGGGAGAAAGAAAATTTGCATGAATATTGATTAACAGAATTCTACAATATTGCTAAGGTCATGAGGAGCAAGCCAAGTGCTTCATCAGCATTTCTCAAACAAGCTGAAAGTTCACTAATGGTCACATTATTGTCTAGTGTTAGTTTGTAATATATCATCCATTTTTCACTTGCCAAAATGGGAGGTTTTCCAAGAATATGGAAATGGAAGTTACTTTAGAGATCAAAATAAGCAGTTTTATAAGATGTTTGAGGAATAAAAGTAGTTTATTAGAAAATGGAAGGGAGCCACTAAACTCTGCAAGTCATTGACTTAAAGAAGAGATTATACTTTAGTTTAAATATGGATTCATATGTACAAAGATTTTGATAGTTATAATTAAACTTTACTTAGTTTTCTATTTAATCTTCTTTAACTTTAATGAGTGAAAGTGTTAAGATCTGCATAGTGCCTTACATTTAATTCATTATTCATCATCAGTAAACACAACTTTTTTTTATTTGTAGACTTTAAGTGCCACGAGAATACAAAGCAATCCCCACAGGAAAGAAAATAAATTGAGAATATTTAAATAAATCTGTTTATTATACTATCTCTAGTGCCCTTTTTCTTATTAATTTAGTTTATACAAAAAACAGATTCAGGATTAAGAAAAATACAAAGAAAAATATGATTTTTCATACTGAAATAATTGTTTCCAATCTAGAAATTTTATAATGTAAGCTTCAAATGAAGAACGATCCTCATAAAAAGGCTCAGATGGAGTCTGATTTACTCCTGAATTTTTAATGCCTTTTTATGAGGCTTACAAAAAAGGCAGAGTCTTTCTGCAGAGACTGATAAGGCTACAGGATAGGGGAGAGTGCCAAGTCCCTGACCATGAGGGATAATTAGTTTCTGAATCTTCATCCTGTTGTCTTCTGATACTATATCAGAATCCAAGATGGCTGCAGAGACACAGATGACAGCAAAGAAAACTAATTGTCTGTGTTAATAAATTTCAGTTTCTTATTTTGGTAGAGTTCTGCACTGAAAATCTCATCCACCAGTGATTTTTAAAGAAAAGGTGTGAATGAATCACTGAGAGAGGTGTGGCCTAGGTCAATTTGAAACTGCTGTCCTGGAAGACAACAAATTAAAAGGTAGACAGAGACAACAGGCAGTTTTATGCAAGAAAGGAAAATGCTTGGAACACACAGGAGTAAATGGCTTCCTTCAAAAGAACAGAGGCTTCACAATGGCCAAGGTGACTCACTTGTGGGGGAAATGCCCAAACGTTTATTGTTAAAACACTTTTCTGGTTATTGCTATGTCTATGTATTTTTTATGGCATATTGTACAAGATAGTTAAGGTATTCCTGATTCCTTAGGAGAATAACATCATTTAAGAATCTCTTTTTTCCTATCTAAAAGAAGTCATAAACAAAACAGGAAGCAAAATACTGAAGAAGAGTTGGATTCATAATTTTCCTCACATTCAAGAATTAACTAATTGTAAGCTTTCAAGTTTGAAATCTTTTAATTTCACTAATCACGTGGTGATAACTGGACAGTATATTAACTCCAATAAAAGACACGGATTCATTATTTTAAAATCACAATATATAGCAATAGATTATTGGAAATATGAAAAGGATTTACAATCTGATCTTTAGTGTTGTTTTATAAACTTCAACTCTAGGACCCTTTTCCTCTACTGGTTGTCTCACCCAGCCTTATATGAGGAGTTGTGTCTTGTCTTATTTTAACATGTCACAAGTTTGGTTGATAATCCTGGGAGGTCTACTTGTTTCTTAAGGTAAATGAAGGGGAAGTGGCTCTAGGGGAGAGAGGAGGAGAGAAGAATGGGTAGAGTGGAGGGAGGGGGAACTGCTCAGAAGAATAGATTAAAAGAAGAAGATAATCGAAAGGCGATTTTTAAATGATGTAAGTTTAGCTTTATATAAGAAACTTGAGCAGGGCAGTGGCAGCACATGCCTTTAATCCCAGTACTTGGGATGCAGAGGCAGGCATATTTCTGAGTTTGAGGCCAGCCTGGTGTACAGAATGAGTTCCGGGCAGCCAGGGCTATACAGTGAAATTTGAACAAATCAAACAACAACAACAACAATAAAAAAAAAAAAAAACCACACAAAAAAAGAAAAACTGAAAAACTTATAATTATTTCTATATACCAAGTATCATAAAAATACAGAAACCAAATAATTTTAAGAAAAATAAGCATCTCATTTCTCATTTTATGGTAACAACATAGCAACACACATTACAAAGTATCATTACATAGATACAAAACCCCACTCTCTATCCCACTGTCTGTATTCCACTGTCTTGACCACTCTAGCAATGTACAATGTCATGAAACTTAATATTTTTAAATTCCAAATTTTAATTTTACATATTATATTTACAGCACATTGAATTCGACAATGTTTTTCTGAGTTTCTTTTTGGGAGAACCTGTTGAATCTCTACAATCAAGTTGTCCAGGCTGGACCTGGAAGTGTTGAGCCATCTTATCAAGAATACGGAATATAATCAGTTTAAGTTTTTGATTTCAAGTTTTTAAGTGGGGCATGTATTGACTAAATAATCAAGTAAATTATATGAAACAAATTATTTATCTACCTAGATCTTGTATCTATATATACAATCTTGTAAATATATACTATTCCATATACAATGATATCTTTATCCTGACCAGATGCTATTGCATTTCAATTTGGTTTGTAACTTATCATTCTTATTATACATAAATGTAATCCAATTTTGAACATTATCTTTGACATATCTTTGTTTTCATTACAGTGAGTTCTGTTCATTCTGTGTAGTTTCTACATAAACATTTGTTTCATGAGTGGAAAAGACAATTCATTCTTCTCTGACCTGTGAACATTTTGATTTTTAAATGGCTTTCTTACCATCTTTCTAACCAGGAGAGAACTTTGTTTCACACCACAAATTATGAATTTAGCTATAAGATTCTTGAACTTGTTCTTCTAAGTTCAACAAGTTTCCCAGTGGTAAGCGAAATCTCAAAAGCTTCATATATTAAAATTTGTAATGTTTATACTTCTTCACAATTAAAATAGTTCAGTGTAAATTATTTGAAGTTTTTCTAGTTTTTATTGGATATTTTATGTACTTACTTTCAAATGTTATCCCATTTCCTGGTTTCCCCTCCAGATACCCCCTGTCCCATCCTCCCTCCCCCTGCTTCTATGAGGGTTGCTCTCCCACCCACCCACCCACTCCTATCTCCCTGCCCTTGCATTTCCCTATTGTGGGTCATCAAGCCTTCCCAGGACCAAGGGCCTCACATTTCATTGATGACCCACAAGGCCATCCTTTTCTACGTATGCAGCTGGAGCCATGAGTCCCTCCATGTGTACGCTTTGGTTGGTGGTTTAGTCCTTTGGAGCTGTGAGGGGTCTGGTTGATTTATACAGTTCTTCCTATGGAGTTGCAAACCCCTTCAGCTCTCCAGTCCTTTCTTTAACTCATCTACTGTGGTTCCCATGCTCAGTGCAGGCAGGTGCTGCCAGCATCACATCTGTATGTCAGGCTTTGGCAGAGACTCTTACGAGACAGCTATATCAGGCTCCTGTCACCTAACACTTCTTGGCATCCACAATAGTGTCTGGCTTTGGTGTCTGTATATGGATGGATCCCCAGGTAGGACAGTTTCTAGATGATCTTTCCTTCAGTCTTTGCTCCACACTTTGTCTTCATATTTCTTTCCTTAGTGTTTTGTTCCCCCTTCTACAAAGGACTGAAGCATCCACATTTTGGTCTTCCATCGTCTTCTTTTTTTTTTTTTTTTTTTTTTTTTTTTTAATTTCTTCCTGGTTTCTTTTTTTTTTAACTTTTATTGCATTATGATGAGAAAAGTTACATGATTCCAATTTATCTGAATATGTTAACATTTAAAAACTTATTTTAAGTAAATAAAATTAAATCACATTCTTGTTTCCCTTTGGTACCCCAACTCCTCCCAGAGACCCCCTTCAATACCTACATTATCTTTTTTTGTCATATTCCTTAAAATTTATAAAATATTATAACAATAAAAATAAGTATTATAAAAGTGGTTTGATATAAAACAACAATCTTATGTAGTCTTATGTAGATGCTTGTCTACAGAAATAGTGAAAATAAATTTTTCACAATATAAATTTTAAATAACTCCAAACATATTAACTGTACATTTCAAAATAATGCATCACTACTAGTATTTTCTCAAATGAATATATATATATATATATATATATATATATATATATATATAGACATTTTGTTGTTTGTTTTGTATTTAGTAGAGTTTAAAATTTTGGCTGTTACTGTGGTACAAGCCCAAAATAAGAACAATTTTTACACATTGGATTTCATTGTAATAAGGCTGTACTTCAATGACCCTCACATCAACAAAGGACTTTAACCTAAGAGTTGACAGTTCTATTACACCAAGAAATGAATTTTAGGCATGATTTTTGGATACAGACTTCCTGCTATGGTCAAAGCTATTTGACTTGAGTGAGTGACTTTATTCTTAGGCCACAGAGAACAGGTTACATTCATTTAAGAAATGGTGTGTGTATTAAGATGGTCTATCCATAAAGTCATTTACCAACTGTTTCAATGAACAATGGTTCTGCTTGGAGGGTGGCACAGACATTAGGTGAGAGTAAGAATTTGGTTCATTAGCTGTCATAATTTGGAAAAGCATTCATCTCAGAGAAAGAGTAACTTATAAAGTCCTCTTCTTCAAAATTGATACAAGAGTTACAAACGTCAAGCAAAGCATTCAGTCTCACTCTCTGTTGTTCTCTTACCAGCCACCTCCCTAGTTAATCGTCTATGTTTCTTTTGGGTATATAAATACTTTTGAAATATATAAGCTGTTCTGAAAACCATAGTATAGTGTAAAAACATGAAATAAACACTACTAATAGGGAGACTGAGATAGGAGAAGCAAGATTTCAAGACCCTTATGTTGTACACAGCATGTGAAGGGAGAGACAGAAACAGAGATAGAGACAGAGAGAGAGAGAGAGAGAGAGAGAGAGAGAGAGAGAGAGAGAGAGATTTACCAGGAACACGGTAGTGAACAGATGGTCCAGAGCAGAGCAAAGAGGTAGGAGCTTGCAACATAGCAAGATGCAGTGCCAGGATTAGTGAGGTTAGAAGGTTAGAAGGCTGGGAGACTGCTCTGCAGAAGGCCTAAGCTTTAAAACATTAAAAAGGCTCAGTGTCATTATTCATATTGCTAGCAGGTTCAGAATAGCCTCACTATAGATATAGCATAAACTAGGACTATAAGAAGTTCATAAGGACTTAACAAAAGGAGAAAATAGAAAGTATATGGATAAGTGAGACTTATGAACGCAGTGCTGCTCTGTTAATTAAATTTTATAATAAATATGTAGGTCATGTATATGATAGATACTTGACAGATGTTTGCTCGGTAAAAAGGATCAACGGACAGATTAGTAGACAGATGAATCCAGACAATTCAACAGTCATAAAAATAATGAAATATCACATTCTCAGCAGACAACACACTGCTCCGTTTGTAAACATGATGTCAGGTAGATATTAATACTATTACTAAAAGTGTAAAAACTGACCACAGTTCAAGAACATTGAGAGAAACATCAAAGACTTTTTTTTGTACCCATTACAGTCGGTAACTCTAGTACTAGTATTTTCCTTCCATGAATTGTAGTACACATTTTATTATGAAATTAAATTGTGGGATTTTTTTTATTATCTGCTGGATATATAATAAGCAAATTCAGACAATTTATGTTTCATGTCTAATTTGAATTTTATATATTCACCAAACCAGACAATAAGTTTAACAGATCCCTTTTCTTCAATTTAGTTCGAAGTCTTAAATAAAAATTTAGACATAGACTCTTCAATATTGGAAGGATTAGTAACATGAAATAATCCTTGATAGCAATTAATAATTTAGACAAAATCTTTATATTCCTTAAAATAACCAATAGATTCTCGTTTCATTTCCTTTTCTTGTCTTAACAATATACACATGGAGATACTGGTCAGATGTAAGGTTATGTTATACGTAAATGCTAAAATAAGGTACTTGCTTATTCATGTGTAACTCATAGAGCATTTTATTATCTTATTCTTGTACAAGATTCTTTTTCTCCTCTTTTTATTTGTACAAATAATACTTTATGACATTTACTATGGCTATAATATCTGGATTTCAGTGATTTCTTTAGAGACTTTATATTCAAATTAAATAAAAGACCTTAGAAACCAGGGTACAAAAGGATTGCATCTGTAGTTTAAAAATATACAATTAATAGATATGTATAATGTATAAGTAATCAACATCAACATAATTGATAGAAATGCTAAATATCTCTTTTGTTAAAAGAAAATATAAACTACATTTAATTGTCTTTTGACAAGTGCATGGACATATTTTAGATACAGAGTACTATAATTCAATGACTATGTGCAAGACCAAATACATGAAGTAGACAATGTTTCCTCATCTTCTATCATTCCTTTAATTTGGATAAACTGAATTTGAAACTGGTGAGTTTTGATTGCTTCTGAACTCTTGAAAGTATTGCTTCAGTATTACACATGGTCATGTAACCATTTATATAAGCTGAAAATTAGTAACAGTTTTTCATAAGTTTTGAACTGGCATTGCCCATCTTAAGGAATAGTATGAGATTATTATTGAAATTTAATCATATCTTTAGAAAGCAAAACATCAGATACAAATTGTGAGTAAATAAAACAAGGCCAAGTTTCTTTTTCTATTTAGGAACCAACAAAAATAGAAACCAAAAATTTAGAAAAACTGCATAGAATATTAATATATTAATACACCCATGATCTTAATGATGGAGATCAAATAGCATGCATTATGAAACATAATCCAGTCACCCCATACATGGTCCCTTGAGGTTCATAAAAGTTGATGACTTTAGGCCCAGAGAGAATGAGATACAAAGATATCACTGTTGAGCCCGACCCCCGCCCCAGCACAGCTATAGCAATTTTGTTCGATGTCTGCCAGCTATCTCATATTGCTGCTGTAATATGCCTGAGAGATATTGATGCAAAAAAACAACTTGACTAAGAGCAAGGTCATGCTGACCACAAACCCTGTTATGTTCTGTATGTTTTGAAGTTTGCTAACATTAAGAAATTCAACAACCTTAAGCTCCACTTAGGACCAACCACAATAAGGGTCAGTTAGAATTGCCCTGTCTAGAGAGCCAAAATAGTTTGAATTAGAGCAAACCACAGGGCAACATTTCCTGCACCTGCACATGAGCACATTGTGGTTTCACTTTTCCTTTCTAAGTTGGTCCTCAGATATTATGGGGCTTGTAGCCTCAAACCCAAGTTCTGAGCTACAACTCTGAGTAAACCATCTTTGTGTGACTGAGATCAAGTGTGTGGTTTGTGGGCAACTCCTGGACCCCAACAATCACATGCTAAAATAAATCTATAATACATTCATTATAGTGTAGAATCTTAATTTGTCTATTCAACCACAGTCTTATGTAGGTCACAAGATAAAACAACCGGGAAGAGCAAACTCAACAGAAGAACTGCATTCATGAGCCGGACATACAGAGTTCTCCTTGATTCCTAATTGATAGAGGAGACCCCTTCTCATTGTGTGTTTTACCACTGTATGGCAGGCAGATTCACTAGTCTTCCTACATAATCCTGTCTACACTGTGATGGAGCCAACAAGATACTAAACATTAATGCTGAGTTTCATTTTTCCTACATGATTTTCCTCTATGTTGTGGTTTCCCTAAATCTCAATATACTGCCTCCAGTGAAAACTTTCTGGGCTGTGAGAGTGACATCCAATTGATCCCTAAGGATCTTTTTTTCCATCATCATTACAGTATAAAATGTTTAATATGAATTATCTAGAGAATCTTCTGTGCATTGACTTGAGAGAAAAATTTAATTCACCAAGTTATATTAAGTTACTTTGCACAGAAATAAGGAAAAACATTTCTAAGTAAGATATACTGGAGATAACATTTGAACTAAGTTCCATGTTTTTCTATTAAGGAATATGTATATGAATATTATCTCATATTAATAAGAATTGGCAGAGTGCAGAAGATGCATCAAAAAGTAAGCAACCAAAAAAATTATGTTGCTGCCTTAAAGCTTTGAAAAATAACCTTTTACACACGGCATATAAAATGAGCTCAAGAAGTGAGAAATTATTTCAGGATATTCCGTTGTTTTCTGTTATTTTTAAAATGTATATCCTTTGGAAGTTTACCACTATCTTCCTAGGAAAATAAATAAAATATTTTATAATTGTCCTAAATTGATACTTGTTTTTAAAATTCACTTTTGGAAGAATTGTATATTTTGCTTGTTTGCTTGCTTGCTTGTTTGTTTGTTTGCTTGCTTGCTTGGTTTTTAGATAATCTACTGTGACTAGATTGTTCTTAATATATATGTGAGTTTGTAATGTATTTAAACATCCTTAATCAAATGAGTATATTATCCTTGTATCTTTTTCTTTCTTGTAATGTGCATCTGTTATTTAACCTAAAGGCATAGTTTCTTAATTACTCCATTTTTCTTATAACTATTTACCTTTCCTTTGTCCACACAATGTATTTACATGTTCTGAATTACTTTAATTACTCAGATACTACCCAGCTTATTTTTCGCATGCATTCTCTGCACCTGGAATAGTTCATTTGCATATTAGGTGCATCTTTCTCTTCCCTTCTTCTGTAAATAGAAACAAGTACGGACTTTTTTCCACAAAGTAAAAGATTCATTCCCTTACCTCTACACTAAATCCTTTCCTGTTAAATGTCTCATCAGCTACTTTCTCTTTGTAGAAGTGAGATTTTTCATAATAACCGGAAAGAAATCTTCTTCTATGATTGGTACTATGATTTGTTTATGGCTTTTATCCTGGAAAATATATAAAGAAAATAAACGATGAGAAAAAAAAAAACAGAGAAGCTGCAGTGTAATAAGAAGAAAAAATGGATGGAGAAAACAGAATTTTAACTGGTGTGTGTTTGTGTGTGTGTGTGTGTGTGTGTGTGTGTGTGTACACACACATATGCAAATATGCATGTGCAAATTATTAAAATTAAGACATCTGTTTAGCAATTTTTATCTCATTTATTTTGTGAATGATATCTTTTAAATATTTTCATTAAGATAGGTTTACATAAGGATGACAGACAGCAAAGGCATACAAATGTGGGCTGTTTATCTTTGAGATTACAGTTTAATTATGATATTTCTTCCATTTCCTCCCTTTAAACTCTCCCATAGTCTCCTCCTCCATTCTCATTCAAATTAATGACCCATTTTCAGTAATTTTTATTGCATACATAAATGGATTTTTATATACATACATATTTTCAAATATAGTTTGTTAATTCCATAGAAGCTGTACTGACTGGTTTTGTGTCAACTTGACACAATCTGGAGTTATAAAAAAGAAAGAAATTTCCTTTGAAGAAATACCTCAATGAGATCTAGCTATAAGGCATTTTCTCAATTAGTGATCAAGGGTGGGAGGGCCTACATTGGGTGATGCCATCTCTGGGCTGGTAGTTCTGAGTTCTATAAGAAAGAAAGCTGAGCAATCCAGGGAAAGCAAGGCAGTATATAACATCCCTCCATGGTCTGCTTCCTGACTTGCATGAGTTCCAGTGTAAGCTGAATAAATCCTTTCCTCCCCAACTTGCTTCTTAGTCATGATGTTTGTGTGGAAATAGAAACTCTGACTAAGACACAAGGTTACTTGTATGCTTTCATACCCAAACATTTCACACTAGAAAGACAAGGTAACTTCTTATTACAACACATGGGAGCCATGAGAAAAATCACAGGCAATCGGAATGCAGAGTTGTGAAGACACCACCCAACGGATACATGTACAAAATAATCTGGCATCAAAGGCTCAGGAAACATTGTGGAAGAGAGGGCAGAAAGATTTCAGGAACCAGAGAATCAGAGGGAATGTTTGCTGTGGGATTGGGTCTCATAGTAACATCAGAAACTACACCAGCACATTTTCATGAAATGGCCATCCAAGCATGAACTGAACAAGGATGACACCTGTGACCATGCAAAACTGAAGTGGGGAAACCTCAAATGGCCTCAACCCTACACACACACACACACACACACACACACACACACACACACACACCAAAACAAACAATCAAACAAAAACAAAAAAAGACAAAACCTACAGGCAACTGAGTAAAGCTGTGGGCCAGAAAAGTGGTCCTCTCCAGGGATGACAAAATGGAGTCTTCAGATATAGAAAAGAATTGGACTTGATTTTCCTTTTGTGGATCACCTTTGTGAATCTCATACATCCAAAGAATAAAATGTTCCTGTCAACACCTTTCCTTCTATGACTATATATAGGTATCAAAAATCTTAAAAGTTTTGGTCAGCATCAATAAGACCAGAAGAAAAGCAGGTATAATCCTTTCTGACAGTTCTGTAAAAGAAAAATATACCACTAATCTCTACTAAAAATATACCTACAGCAGCTAAGAAACATATGGGCTGGCTAGTAGGAGAACACACACACAAACACACACACACACACACACACACACACACACACAAAACCTACATAACTATACTTACCTAATTGGTTATAGAGAGATTCATGTACATATAAAATGCATTCTTTATTTCAATTTACAAAGTGGAATACAATACACAAGGTCAAAATAAAGAAGCTATATCAGTGGAGACAGCTCCAGATGCCTACAAGATGCTATTCAGGAAGAAAGCCAAGTTTGGCTTGCAAAAGTCTCTCCATCAACAAAGCCAGGCCAGAAGTTTAAAGAGGATTTGACATTTCTTTTTTCTGTGCCAAAACTTCTTGAAAATGCAGAAAATATTAAATTCTAGAGTGATGAATTTTTTATTCTGTTTCAAAGCATTTATTCTTTTTCTCAAAATTGCACAGGAGAAAAAACTTTTCTAAATGTATACATTATTTAATTTTAATAGTTTTGTAATTATGACAGCAAAGATTATTTACTATCATATATATCTTAAGGTTTCAAATTCTATCAGATGCTGAGGCCAAAGAAATATACAAAAAAATGTTTTTTATTAATCCCATTTTTCAACATGGCTGAAACACAATCTTAAAATTTCTGTGCAAGCAGATTAAAGCCATAAATCTGAGTTTATCACACCACTTTGGATTAGTCAAGGAAGCAAACGGTCCCTTTTCAATATCTACACAAGAAATGGAAATGGTAAGCTTGAAAGGGTTCAAATAGAGATTTCAAGCAGCAGATTTACTATCTATGGATCAATGTAATTCTGCAGAAAGAACTAGAAAAATCGTCACAATGTTCACTCCCTGGGAGACAAAAGCAAAGTATGTAGATACTATTCAAACTAGTTGATCAGACAACAAAATTCACTATACTCCACAGTTCAAAAGTAAAGCCATGTCAGAACATAAAAGTGAATATTGCATATGGTGCTATACCAAAGACATATGCAAACCACACTGAAGTGAATAAATGTAATGTTTTTTGATTCACTCTCCTTTTAATAGATTTTCTCAGAAAGTTTTATATTCTTATCTCTAGATTCATGAATATTGCAGCTACTTTGGCTTCAATATTCTTCAAAGAATCAGATTGACTCCATTCTTAGAAATTTGCTCCAAATTGCACACTGTCAACATTTAAACACATAGAGGCAAGCAAAGCAAGTGTTCCCTATCAACCTCAAGCAACTGACACTGAAACATAAAAGTTTGCAATCTTCCTGTTATTTACTTTGCTGAAAAAAGCCTTTTTTCAAAGTCAAAAGGAGAAAATCTGACTTCAAATCTTTGTGAAGTGAGTCTACAAAATCTTATGGTTTCTTCAACACAATTCTTCTTTCTATTTAGTTCCATTTGCTTAAGACCTACAGTAGAACTACTTTCTACTGATTATTGCTATACCATGCACAGCATATGGAGCAAACAGAAAGACAACAGAAACGTTTATGATAAAAAATTGAGAGAGTGTCAGTCACCATGTTTCAGACACATAAAACATATAATGCAGTTTTCACGAGAGTGAAATAGCAGGCACTTAACTACAAAAAAAGAACGAGTCACATAGAGAGACCATGAACCCAAATAAAATGTGGAATAGAAGGCTGTGATAGATCTTCAACATATTAACTTAACATATGTGTGAAACTGTAAATCAATTCTCTAGATGGCACTGGTAAATTAAGTAGATAAATGACATAGTCTTCAGGATTCAGGCAACATTTCTTTTTATAGACATCAGCAACTCTTTGCTTAATAAAGCAAATACAAATTATAATTATTACATAACAAGCTATTTATATTTTTCAGATTTTAATTTATATACAATTTTGCTATTATAACACCAAATACCCTGTTTACTTACTTTTAATTCAAGTATTTCTTCAACAGGATTATAATGTAATAGATATATGGTAGATAGGCTGATCATATTAACCAACTTTATTAATTTAAACATTTTGAAAATAAATGAATTTATCTATCTGTTGCATTCTTAAGGATGTTTACTAAAGTAAAGTATCAAGCAGATGACACAGAAGAAATCATCTAGTACGAAGACTTATGGAAAATGTAGTATTATCATAGAAAATATTTTTTGATCTTGCTAAAAAGGAACACATCATGATTTTATCATTTAAGTACAAAGATATTTAAATAAAATATTACATAAAATATTCCATTATATATAATATAAACTTTAGAATTCACTCCACTGTTACTAATATAGCTTGTGTATTTAATTTGATCAGTACTCAGTTCAATGAAGAATAGTGAGTAATTTGTCTTGGAGGATGCGTTTTATATTTACTGCCAGGATTGCTTGAGTACATTCGGAGTCATGCACTTTTTATTTTAAGATAAGTCAGAACACATAAAAGTAGTTGTTTCTTATATACTCTATTCCATTTATATGAAACTGATATTAGGAATACTTATAGTAAAGCAACACACAGACATTACATAAGCACCCCATATAATGCTCTTCAGTTTCAGTCAACAATATTTTAACCTCTGGGCAGTCTTGAGCTTTGAGAAAAGAATCTTTAAATAAATGCAAATAAAATCTTTATGTACTCTATTTCTTGTTGAGTGCTTAAGCTCTATGCAGGGACCTGGAGATTGAACAATGGATATTTAATTTGATTTTTGATTTGACAGAACAATACAAAAAGATACAAGAGCAGTTCGTGTCTTAAAGTTAATAAGTAGCTAAACTAAGTATAGGGACAGCAGTTCCCAAAAGAACAAGACTTGTCCAAGGACAACAATGGAGTTGACTTCAGTAATAGGAAGTAGATTTGCAAGAACAAAATAAATCCAAGAATTCATAATATTTGACATTTTATGTTTTGTTAATTTCAGTGTGATCTGGCATTTTGAGTAGCTTGACTTTCTTTTGGCTTCTGGTGAGTTACTGATTGTAAATTGTAAGAAAGCAATTGTTTTGCACAGTATTTCACAGCTTTAATATATTAAAGTATCTTAGCTTATTGCCATAGGCATTTCTTTTCTTTGTATTAAATAGAAATTCTTTGTGTTCATTTTTTTAATGAACCTGTGTGTTAATTTCTAAAAAAACAGCTTATATTGGCTAAGTCTGTGGTACATTATTCATTTACCTTTCACCATTTAGTCATCACACCAGAAGAAGATCTCACATACATAAGTCAGGAAAAGGCTCTTATAAAATATTCTACCAAATACTAGAAAATGGAAATTACAGAAATATGATATCACTGATTTTGGATCAACTAGGCATAGATAGACTGTATCACCTCCAGATTATGTAGAATGTTAATCTTAATTGTACAAAAATTTATGAAAACAGCATAAAATTGAATTAAATAACAATTTGACATTTCATTAATAATTTAGTGTATAATTAAAAGCCTTTGTAGGAGAGAGTATTATGATGTTGTTCATTTGACAGTCAAGGAAAGAGGGGAAATGACCCTCTTAGCCTATTTGTAAGGGATGATCTTGGTTACTTTAATTGGTGTGAGAAGATTCAGCCTAAAATCAGATGGTACATCTCTGTGCAAAAAAAGGAGCAAGCAAGCATGCCTAAATTCCTTTCTTTTTACTTCTAACTTCAGCTGTAATATGAAAGTGCTTCATTTTCCAGTTCCCTTGATTTTGCTGCCAGGAAGAACTATTAGGAACTAAAATATTTCTCGCGGTGTTGTTTATTTTTCAAGGTAATTTATTATAGCATCAAGAAAACAAACTATGAAAAGTACATAGCCCATATTTAGTACAACAGTGACCTTTTCACGCCTTACTATTCTTACAGTGATGATTACCTGCTCCTAGATTCACTATATCTATATACCTACCTATTCACTTGGAAAATGACTCAATTACAATGAGAGCATTAAGTAAATGCCCTTGGTAATCTATGGTAATTCTGGGATTTGATGTACTTTTCCCTAAGTACTCCTCTCTACCTTCATTTACACAAGGAGGAATTAAACTCACAGTGTTGTTGTGAAGTGTTCACTGGAAATGAATATTTTTTAAGGATAATTTCTAAAACTTTTATAGTATTTTAAATACTTTATAATACTATGAGTAGAATAAATATGCAAAATTCCACTCTGAAAGAGCATAAACTTTGGCTAATGATTGCACTTTAAGCTTTAGCAGTGGGGGAACTACAGTGGTGAAATTGTGCCATTACCTAGATGGGCAATTTAAAAGTTGTTTAAAGACTCCTTCAGTGGAATAGTTCTCAAAAAGAAAATATTTTTTGACCAATTCACGTGAAAGAACACTAAATAATATGTATAGTTAAATTAGTAGGGTATGATGCTATTGTTGACAATAAAACAGATATTTCAGATGAAATTAAATATGATGTTTAGATAAAATTTTTCAATATTGATCTTTTTCAAATTGAACTATATTACATATATATTCATTTAGTAATTATATAAGTATAGAATAATTATACTTAAAATAATTCTTATTCATTCAATTTACTAAATGTTTTGTAACTTTTCTAGTTATAAATATATATTATATGTGTGATATATAATGTGTATAACAAATAATATAAGTATATGACTATATGTATTTACTTAGTTTACTATAATATATTTTTATTTCTTTCTATATATAAATAGTCTGAAAAATGGGTTTGCTCATATGGCAAAATTTGGACAATTTTAAGTAGCTTTCTGATATATTTTTTGTAGTACTTGATGTATTTTGAAACTTAGAACTCATATAACTTAAATTGCTAAGAGTATTGGTTTCTACCTTACAAATTCTTATTGATCTGGAGTGAATTAAATATAGAAGTTTGTACTACTTAAACATGGAAAATATTTTACTTTCAAAGAAAACCATGGAACTTTGAATTTTTAAATTAACTTCTACAAAAGACTGACCTCACCCTTCATGGATAGACTAATGACAATTATGAGTTAATGGGGGCAGTGTAATTCTCTTTATATTACCACTTTTAAGCTGCCATGATCCCAAATAATGTACTACACACTCTGAGATATAAAAATTCCAGTTGATCTCAGGGAGTCATACAAACGAGCAGACATAAGGATGGGCAGTTTGTTTAAAAACTTTACAAAGTCAAGCATCAACAAGAAAGGCAGGATACTAGTAGAGTGAAGAGAGCAGTGTGTAAACTCCAGTAAAAGCATGGCTTGTTCTTCGTTTTCTATTTTGCTTTTATCAGAAAGACATAATCCGATACTCTCTAGGTCGCACCTTTCTCTCCCTTATATGTTTGCTTTTTTCCTGAACACAACAAAGATATTAGATTAACTCTAAGTTTTATATTATCTTAATTTTCCCCGGTGTTCATTTACAGGTTTTTTGTTGTTGTTGTTGTTGTTGTTGTTTTGTTTTGTTTTGTTTAATGGGCTAGGAAAACTGGCATTGAATGAAGTAACTCATATCCCCATATCCAGAAGGATAAAAATCTCATATTCTCTTATTTTTCCAGTTCCTATATTTGTTGGTAGTTAATATTATTAGTGATTAAAAGCTTGGCTGTAAAGCATGTAATGGTTTGGGTGGCATTTCCTAAAAGTAACAATACCAAACATCATTTAATATGTTTACACTTTTGGGAAAAAATATATATTTAAATCCTTGTGCACTAGTGTCATGAATGTTGGTCATATTGTTCTGAGTCATCACCTTCAGTTTCTCTATTGCTTTTTCATACTTTATTTATTTATTGCACTCTGAATGTAAACTTTCTATGAGACTGAAAATTTTAAAACATTTTCTTCTCAATTGTGCATTGAATTTTATTCATTTTCTTTTTAAAATTGATTGCTTATTTTATATAATACATAGTGCAGTTTCCCTTTCCTCCCTCTGCTCCCCTACCTACTCTATCCCCACACCTTCTCTCTCCTCATCCACTTCTCCTCAGTTTCCTTTCAGTAAAAGGCAGTCTTCTCAGGGACATCAACCAAACATAGTATATCACATTGCAATAAGATTAGGCACCGCCTTCATATTAAGGCTAGACAAGGCAACTCAGTAGGAAGACAAGGATCCTCAAAAGCCAGCAAAAACTTCAGGAAAAAGTCCCTGTAACTTTTGTTAGGGTTCCCACCAAAACGTCAAGCTACACACAATAACATATATACTAAGGGACTAAGTTAGACCCCGATCATAATCTTAGTCTCAGTAATTCCCCATGAGTTCAGGTTTGTAAATTCTGTGTTTTGTCTTGTGATGATTTTTTTTAAATCATAAATGATGATGACTTTTACCTGAATAATTTGTATTTGATCTTCAGCATAGGAAGTTTTTTTTTCTTGAATGAAACGTTTAAGGTAGTATAAAATCACACTCAGTTAAACAGAAGTACCTATTGTGATGTATGTTCTTCTATAGGATATTTTGATGTCTGCATAGAGTCATGAGAAGAGTTAATGTGCAGAATCCAGGTGAATAGAGGCAATAAGTTCTTGAATGTTTTATATGTGCCTATCATCAATACCTCCTTAAAACGAGGTTAAGTAGATTTAATCTTCACAACTTTCAAAGTATGAATATAATGAGCAAATATAAATTTTTACTTGCTATAAAAGCATACAAAATTGAGAAATGTCTCCATTATAGACATCTTTACAGGTTTAAAATGATAAAACACACCATGTATCCTTTGTCCTTTACATTATGTTGCTTTCAGTCAAGATATGGAATTTTATTTTTTTCTTCTATCAGAATTATGAATTTTTGTTTACATCATTGATGAAATAAACTTCTCTATAAAAGAAACATCCAAAGTTGTTCACTTTGAATAATACGCTATTTTTGATATGAAGTCCTACTTTTGAGGTAAGCTACATATAAAGCTTAACCGTGTTTATCATCTTATGTAAAAATGTTTGGTAGGGTAAGAGAAGATTTGTAGCTGTCCAGCAGCTTTGGTTGAACTGGGTATACCTGAAAGGGAGGCTGGAAATCCAAAAGGACAGGGCAAGGAGAGAAGGATGAAGCCAAGACAAAGGTTTCTGATCAAGGCTCAAAGTTTAATATTTAGCTCTGCATATATATAGGGAAAACCCACAGATCCATCCTTTGTGTTAGCTGGATTATGTTGCAAAGCCAGCTAAGTAGGCAGTCTGCTCCTATAGGAAATCTCAGGTGAAGAAAGGCAGGAGACTCCACCCTAGGTTGGCTAGGTCAAGTGGAAGACCAATTGTGGTAAACACTTAAGATCTATTTAGCCTGCTCAAGGCTCTGGGAAGACTGATAGAAAGATAACATTTTTTAGTCATTAAATAATATCATTAAGTGAATAATTTTAAAAAATCAGGTAAGATATTTATGTTTATTTCTTAAAATATTTGTACATCCATAGCATGTATACATGTTTGTGTTTATTTATTTATTTATTTTACATGTTGAATTCTGCTTTGCTCTTAGCAAATGTGACAAATAATTATGATTCCAAACTCAGTCATTGGCAAAACCTTTTATCTTCAGGATTTGTATTACTAGAGTACATATTTAATACACTGCAGGATTTGTCTGTTAATTTTCTCATCAAGTATATATTAATAAGGAGCCTTCTTGAGACTATTTTGAGTTCTGTGTTTCAATAATTAATATTTGGTAAGAAGAATTTTCTTAAATTATGAAATGTATTGCATCAGCCAAAGTTATACTTATTTTGTAAATCTGTAGGCTTAGTAAAGTGTGAATACAAATTACTTGTCTGAACATGGTAACTTGTAGATAAATGTGATTGTATTGGTTTTGGTACTACAAGATCTAAGACTCAGTGTTTCAGAAGAGAGACAGAAAGATGCCAAGAAGCAATAGATAAATGAGTTTGCTATGAGATTGTGTCTTGTAGTAATGCCAGAAGCTACACTCATAAAACTTCACTGACATGACTGCCAAAACATGATCTAAACCACAATGACACCAATAGACAAGCCAAAATAGAAGGGGAATCACTTACAGTCTCATCCCTACACATGTGAACATACCAGAGAAACAATGGAAGGCTGAGATTTCTGGGAGGGGGGGGTGGTTGTAAATGGGATAACATTTGAAATGTGATTAAAAAACTATCCAATTAAAAAAAAAGAAAATAGTCTTTTGATGGGAGGGGGTTATCCAGTACTATATAGTCAGCCCTGAAAATATTCATTCATGTGAGATTATACTGACTCAGCAGGTTATACACAAATGTGTGTGTGTGTGTGTGTGTGTGTGTGTGTGAATTAAGAGTATATATATGCATATAATAACAATAAATGGAAAAGGAGGCCATGAATTTCAAAAAGAGTAATGAATGGTATATGTGAGGTTATGGAGGGAGGAAAGGAAGGGACAGTATATGTAACTGTAATCACAATATTTAAAGACTATATATTAAAAGGTAGTGATGACAAGACACAAAACAATATAACATTCTGATAGTATAAAATGGGAAGTATATATATTGGCAGGTACTTTTACTACTATCAATTGAAATGTAATCAATTGTATTGATATGACTTGTAAATTGGAAAGATGTCATTAGACATTTATCATAGGCCACAGATATATTTTTGTATAGAGAATTTTTGAAGTTCAACAATTTTAATTTTGTAAATGATAACATAAATCAGTCTTAGATATCAACTTCCACCTTTCCAGCATTATTCATGCTAAGAATAAAAATGAATTCATAGCAAATAGATGAATTCCAATGTTGTCCACTTGAGTCATTAACTATCCTAAAAGAGTCATTGCAAAATAATTAGTGGTAATTCACCTTTTTAAACCAATGGATAATAGTTTCACAGGAATATTTGTGTAAGGAAAGATAAATTTAAATGTGAGATATAGTTTTCTTTCAATAAAAACAAACTATCATAAATGCTACACATCATATATGTTATATTTATATATGTACAAAAATATAATGTAACCAAATGTTATCCAGGCTTTTGTAAAATTGAAAATGGTAACAAGTTTGGATATAGTTAGAGTGTTCCTGCTACTGGGTGATTTGAAGAAACTTTAATATCAGTATGGTAATGTTGGAAGGTGGTATGGGTGCTTTAAAGAACCAACAAGCAGCTGAAAGAATCAGATGCAGATATTTACATCCAACTAAAGGACAGAAGCTGCTGACTTCTGTGGTTGAATTAGGAAAAAGGTGGAAGAAGCTGAGGAGGAGGGTGACCCTGTAGGAGGACCAGCAGTCTCAATTAACCTGGATCCCCAAAATCTCTCAGACACTGGACCAGACACCAACCAGGCAGCATACACCCACTGATATGAGGCCCCCAACACATATACAGCAGAGGAAAGCCAGGTCTGAGTTCAGTTAGAGAAGATGCACCCAAACCTCAAGAGGTGGAAGGTCTCAGGGAGTTTAGAAGTCTGGTGGAATAGGGGGTATGGGGACATCCTGTGTAGACAGGAGACAGGGAGGTGATATGGTATGTGTAATAGTTGGATGGTGAACCAGGAGAGGAATAGTACTACCTGAGGACCCAGCTATACCACTCCTGGGCATATGCCCAAAAGATGTTCCAACATATAACAAGGACACATGCTCCATTATGTTCATAGGAGCCTTATTTATAATAGCCAAAAGTTAGAAAGAACCTAGATGTCCTTCAACAGAGGAATGGATACAAAAAATGTGGTATATTTACACAACAGAGTACTACTCAGCTATTTAAAAACAACAACTTCATGAAATTCTTAGGCAAAGGGATGGAACTGGAAAACATCATCCTGAGTGAGGCTTCACAAAAGAACACATGTGGTATGCATTCACTCTAAGTAGATATTAGCCCAAAAGCTCGGAATAACTAAGATACAATTCACAGACCACATGAAACTCAAGAAGAAGGAAGACCAAATTGTGGATGTTTCAGTCTTTCTTAGAAGGGGGAACAAAATACTCATGGGAGGAAGTGTAGTGACAAAGTGTGGAGCAGAGACAGAAGGAAAGATCATCCAGAGACTGACCTACTTGGGGATCCATCCCATATTCAGTCACCAAACACAGATACTATTGTATATGCTGAGAAGTGCTTACTGGCTGTCTCCTGATAGGCACTGACAGAGACTGAAAAATACAGAAGTGAATACAATACTCGCAGGCAACCATTGAACTGAGCATGGGGTCCACAATGGAGGAGTTTGAGAAAGGACTGAAGGAGCTTAAGGTGTTTGGAACCCCATAGATCGAACAACAATATTAACCGACCAGACCCCCTCCAGAACTCCCAGGGGATAAACTAACAACCAAAGAGTACACATGGAGGGACCCATGGCTCCATCATCATATGTAGCAGAGGCTGTCTTTATGGGACAACAATGGATGGAGATGATCTTGGACCTGTGAAGGCTAAATGCTCCAGTGTAGGGAAATGCCAAGACGGGGAAGCAGAAGTAGATGGATGGGTGGGGAAACACTGTCAGAGAAGCAGAGAGAGGTAGGATGGGATAGTGGGTTTCAAGAGGGGTAATTAGGAAAAGGAATAACATTTGAAATGTAAATACATAAAATATTCAATAGAAAAAATATGAATAATAATAATAAAATAGAATAGGAACCAAAGAGAAAATAATTAGGTAAATTTCTCAGGAAAGTCTAATATAGTTCTTTGGAATGGTGACTAATATTCACAGTAACTGATATGATGAAGTAAGCCTTAAGTTCAGACACTGACTTCTTGTACCAGCACATGATTACATACTCATATACACACTCATTTTATGATGAGAAATTCAGAGAAGTGACATTACAGTGTTTGGATCTTCAGCCTCTCAAACTGATAAAGAAAAGATCTTAAAGGATGTATTCTCATCACAGGAACTGAGGGCAGTAATCTCACCACACTATGCAAAGAATAATATGCAAATAGCTTTCAGAAAGTGTGTTGAAGCAAACAAGTTCTGTTGCAGGCAAAAATGAAGATAATAAATCAAGCATCTTATTGGATGCAATATTAAGTACAAAAGCAAAAGACATAAGAACATTTTATCCAAATGCTTGAAAGTAATTATGTATAAAGAAGGTAGCAAGGAGAACTTTGGGCAAAGTCCAGGTGTAAGACAACTATAGTTACATTCTCATCGGACCTGATTACTCATAACCATTTTATGGAGATTTTGAAGCATCAGAAATCCATGAAATTGCAAAACTGCTTCTGCTTAATATCCTGGGAGCAGGCTCACTGGACGAAGTACATAGTCTCCTTATTCCTCACCAAAATATCTGCCATAAATCCTCAAAATGTCTATAGAATAGCAGTTTAATGCAATTCCCCCCTTTTTTAGATCAAGTCTGCCATTCAGGATCTCTGCTTACTTTTCTCTGTGGTGCACCTTCCTAAATCCTGAAATAACAAAACTATTTTTGAACTACTTCTATCCTTGCTACTGAAAATTATCCTTTGAATTCATGAGACAAGAGCTCACTACAGACTTAGTAAGAATTGGGTTGCTGTTGGGTTCTAGAGCCCTAACTGCTTAGTTACTGCTCTCTTGAGGCTGATAGTTCTCTGTTGCAGCTGTGGATCCCTATTTTTCTTGCATCACCTAGATTTCTCTTCAAATCCTAAGTTACAGATGACTTCTTAGTTTTGTGAACTATTATGTGGAGGGAAGAGTGCCTTAAGAGACTATATGTGCATTTTGATATGGGCATGGCCATGCTAAGGATCCCAAAAATCTCAGAAAAAAAAACAGTAAAAATGATGAGTAATGAGGGATGTACATCATCAAAGAGTCTACACGAAACATGTTTATTATAACTCAGTACAAGAAAAAATGTTTTGAATGGTCTAGGTACAATTCCTGAGACAGTTCTTGGGACAACCTTGCCTGTTACTAAGAGCCTGAGTGACAGACTCAGAACTTTCATGTCTAAGAGTGTCTATACCTCAATAAAAAGGTAACAGTACACTATGCTTGGTTCAAACTTTGTTTTAAGTAGTTTTGTTGCTTATGTCACAGAATGCAACTGTGGAGGTTTAGAAATAAAAACACTGTCTTGCCTGCAGATAACTGGTATTTCTCATGTGATATTTTCTAACTTTTTTTCTACAACAGTTTGCTGTGATAAAATACCCCGACAAAAAGCACCTTAAGTGAGGGATGGCTTCTTTTAGCTCATAATTCCAGGCAACAGTCGATCACAGGGATGTCAAGTAAACAGGTGCATAAATAAATCAGCCTGTTAAATCACATCCAAAGCAAAGATCAGAGAGAAATCAATGCATGTTTGCTGCTGGCCTACATGTTTGTGTTTTTTTCCCATTTCTCCATTCTTACCTAGTTAGGTTCAGATCCTCAGCCGAAGAAATGTTGCTGCCCACAATTAAGATCATCCTCCAGTCACATCCACAAGCCAACACAATGAAGATAATCTCTGAGAGACCATCTTCTCGGGTCATTCTAGGGCAGAATGACAAAGCTAAAGACCATAGACATCAATTGATTTCCATTACCAAGACAGAATATGTAATGTATAACTAGAGAATTTTATTAAAAACAGTATATGCTATATGACATTTTTTAGTTCAGATTTCATTTTAGATATTGTCTTAATTGAGGTTTCATTGCTATGAAGAGACACTATGACCAAGGCAACTCATATAAAGGACAACATTTCATTGGGTCTGACTTACAAGTTCATTCCATTATCCTCATCTCAGGAAGGATGGCAGTGTTCAGGCAGGCAGACATAGCACTAGAGAAGCTGAGAGTTCTACATCTTGTTTGAAGGCAAACAGGAGAAGACTGTCTCCAACATGGCTAGGAGGAGGTTCTCAAAGCCCACCCCCACAGTGATACACTTTCTCCAACAAGGTCACACCAACTCCAGCACCTCCTAATAGTACCATTCTCTAGGCCAAGCATATTCAAACATGCCCAGATATGTATACTTTATTATTGACAAAAATTACCTTCTATCGGTAATACTGTCCTCTTTAAAACTGTGCCTTTACAACGTCCTTATCACTTAAAAATATTTTATTTGCCCATAGTTTAATAATATAAATTATACTGTTCCCCTCTTTGACTCTGTTTCTATCTGTAATTTCTCTTGTTTGTTGTGGTTCCTAAGTGTACAAAAATTCAAATTTTCATTCATCTCACTTGTTTTCTTCTTACATAGACTTCAGCACAATTTACCTTAAGGCTCTAGATATATTAAGTACAGCACTTGAAGGGATAATTGTGCTTTATTTTTTTGAGTTTTTAAAGATATAATATGTATATATAAACATAAATGTTAACTACATAAAAAACAATCTGCTGAACTCACCTTCTGTATGTATATATACAATTCAAGGCTGGCAACTGTCTCATTAAAAAGAAAAAAAAATCACTTACCTTTCTTGTGTAGTCCTAGTCTTTAAATAGCAGAATATTTTTCAGTGTACTCATGTTAAAGCTAGCATTTTATGAGTAAATATTGAATCTTAGTATTTTCTCATGGATAGTATTTCCACTGAATACTTGCTTATTTTATTTGTCTTTAGAGCTATGCATTATGATGATGACATTCAATTTTCCAGGTGTGTGTTCATGGGAAGGGTGTTTTTCAAATCTCATTGAAAGGAACTTACATATCTTGATTATTATCAGGGAATGGTTTTTCTCTTCAAATTTTCTTATATCTTGTATTCTGGTTGGATTTCTCTGACCATAAATGCTTTTAATTTTGTTTCACAGTATAGTACATTGCCTCTGGAAAGATGGCCATTTTTAGTATGTTAATCTTACCAATTCATGAGCATACAAGATCTCTAGTTCTTCCATATAGATAGATAGATGGATATAGATATATCTGGTATATCCCTATAGATATCTTCTTCCAACATATTCTTTAATTTCTTTCTTTAGAAACAGTTCTTGTCATATAGGTCATTTTCTTGCTTGGTTAGCTACACCAAAATATTTTATATTATTTGTGGCCATTGGGAAGGACGCCGTTTCCCTTACCTCTTTCACACCTGTCACTCTTTTGGTTCTTATTGACTTCAGATATAACAAAAGGAAAAACACATCTCTACACCTCAAACTTATAAAGAAACTTTTATTATTGCTAATATTTGGCAATACATATAATGATCGCAGTGAAGATTAGAAATGTTTGCCTTAAGGAAAACCTCAGTAAAATAGGATTAACACATTTGATCGTTATGCATAAAAATGGGAAAATGGATTATATATACTTTCCATTATCACACAGCCATATAAATATAATTAAGCTCTTATTTAAACATGAGTAGTAATGCATTTGTGTCTTCCCTTTGGGTTTTAACTGTGTGCTGATGCTGTGAACCATATGTACATATTTATAAAGAGCAAATGCTAACTGGCTTGCTTTGCAGAAAGTATTGCTATATTCTTAAGTATAATTTTTATTAGTTCAGGCTCATTATCCTAATGATTTCAAAAAGAACAGTATTGTTACTGCAAAACTGCATACTGGTAAAATAAAAAAATTTAAGAACTAATACTATTGGATAATAGTGTGACTTCCTCATCCCTCACCCCCCAACACACACAATAAATTTAATTCTCTTAATTTTCTTTCTAGTTTGTTGTATATAATGCATGTATAGCTGTGTTTCAGATACCCATGAAGATAATTAAATAGGATATTACCAGAAGGTTGTGTCTACTTGACATTATCTATATTTTGGTTTGAAAGAAAATTATGTAAATTAAATTCATTAAGATAAAGGTATTTAGTCAGACATGTGGTCACAGTCCTATAATAGAAGTTCTTGTGACATACCAGGATGGAGTCTTATGCCATCTTTCTCTGTGTAGGAAGATCCTATCTCAATGTGAATAGGTAAGAAGGAAGCTCAAAAAGAAAATGTGACATATAATTTAATCAATTTAATAAATGGATATTTTAAAAAGTCTATATATATTTATGATACTAATTTGGGCTAAAGTTTTTTGCAAGTGCTGGAGAAATAGGCAATATTCATGTGTATTATTGATTTTTGTTAATCTTCTGATCTTTCCCCAACCATTCATGGAAATATTTATTAAAAATTCATGAACTTAGATTACTCATACCTATATGAGTGGGGGTTTAAATGAGTAATATTTATATGATTTATAATGGCATTTAGCTTTGACATTTCTGTTTTAATTTTTAGTGTTGATGTATGTTGAAGCCACCTAAAATTATTATGCTTATGTTAACCTGTGCATCTAGTTCATCTTCGGTAGTGAAATTTATATATCACTGTTAAGTTTTTGTTTACTTCATTAGAATTCATATCATTATCATGCTAATTGGTATATCCTGAGACGTCAGTTGTCAAAGCAGCATTCTGTGTTCACAGTAAAATTATTCTGTTCATTATTTTTCTCCCATGATAGCTTGCATAGAATCTTACAGCTTGGTTTCTCCAAGTAGTATGATGTGTATCATGTCCTCAGCAATAGGGATTCAACACCAAGATTTAGAGAGCAACCAGGAATAATAGTGATAACCTCAATTGTTTAGCATTCATCACAGCAACAACTCCAAGCCAAACCCATTAACCCTTTCTTTCTCATTGCTACAGTGTCTCCCTCCATCCCACCTGTATTCTGGACCCTTTACCATGAAATTTCCCCATTTTCAATAAGAAGTTTCTGGATACCTATTGGTACACCAATTTAGACACACATATGTAGAGAATCAAATCTAGCATTCATCTGTGGGAAAGAACATTCATGTTTAACTTCCATTGGTCTTAGATGCATTTACTCAAAATACTTATTTATAGGTGTATCTTTTTTTTCAATTTTCTAATTTATTGCTTAGTATTGAACAATATGCCAACATGTATATGTTTATTATTGAATAATCATTCATTATGCACATGTTTATTATTGTTAACAGCCCACTGTGCATAAGTCACTGTATCATTATCAAGTCATTATTTTATGCATATCTAAATTTCTTCCATTGCACGACTATTATGAAGGGAGCCAAAGATGTTGATGAGCAAATATTAGCATAACTTTTGAATTAGAATATAAAGCCCTTCAGGAATATGGTAAAGGATGGATAATATCATAGTTATATTTATATTTCTTTGAGGAACTCATACATTATTTTTTATGGATCAAGGACTGGTCCAACTTGGGACCTATCGCATGGTCAAGAACCAATACCTGACACTGTTAATGACACACTGTGATGTTTGCAGGACAGGGACATAGCATAACGATTGTCTGAAAGGCTCCACTCTGCAACTGGCTGAAACATATGCAGAGAACCTAAGTCAAACATTAGGTAGAGCTCAGGGAGTCTTATGGAAGATTTTGGGGAAGCATTGAAAGATCTTGAGGAGATAGTTACTCCACAAGAAGACCAACAGTTACCTAAATCCTTGCAGGCTCACAGACACTGTACAACCAAAGAGCAAGCATGGGATAGAGCAAGCCTCCCACACATATATAGCAGGTGTGCAGCTAGGTCTTCAGGTAAGTCCCCCAACAACTATAGCAGGAGCTTTTCATGATTCTGATACCTGCCTATGGATCCTGTTTTTCTAACTGAGATGCTTTGTCTGGACACAGCTGAAGAGAATGTGTCTAGTGCTCTGAATTTATAAATGACTGATCATATCAAAAGGCACTGTTTTGCTCCAGTCCTCCCTAACTTAACTCCAGTCCAGATTTCATAATCTTTCTTACTCTTATAATCTTCTATCTTGGTTGCTGATCCTTGAGATGGCAGTGATGATGTTGCAGTCTCATTTGTGGGTGAACACACATTTGCTATTTATTCTCTGCACTTTTACCAGGTTTTAGCTTAAATGTAAAATGTATCTTATAGCTAGTTGATGTTATACACATTAACACCAGAATTCTGAAGGTAGCATCATGTCAATCTGAAGTTCAAGGCAATCTTTAGATTCGTAGCGAGTTCCAGAATAGTCTGAAATACATAAATTTGTTTTGCAATAGACATATTATCAGTCTACTACTCTTACTGAAATGAAGCTTTCAATACCCAAGATACAATCCACAAACCACAAGAAACTAAACAAGAAGTAAGACTGAAGTGTGGATACTTCGATCCTTCTAAGAAGGGAGAACAAAATACCAATGGAAGGAGTTACAGAGACAAACTATGGATCAGAGACTAAAGGAGGGACAGGCTAGAGATAGCCCTACCTGGGACTCCTTCCCATATGCAATCATCAAACACAGACACTATTGTGGATGCCAGCAAGTGCTGGTTGACAGGAGCCTGATATAGCTGACTCCTGAGAGGCTTTGACAGTGCCCAACTAATACAGTAGTAGAGGCTCACAGCCATCCATTGTTCTGAGCATAGAGTCCCCAATGAAGGAGCTAGAGAAAGGACCCAAGGAGCTGAAGGGTTTGAAGCCCCTTAGGAGGAACAGCAATATGAACTAACTAGTACCTTCAGAGCTCCCAGGAACTAAACGACCAACCAAAGAGTACACATGGTGGGACTCATGGCTCTAGCTTCATATGTATAGTAGAAGATGGCCTAGTCCATCATCAATGGGAGGAGAGGTCGTTGGTTCTGTGAAGGTTCTATGCCCCAGTGTAGGGGAATGCCAGGGCCAGGAAGCAGTAGAGGGTAGGTTGGTGAGCAGAGGGAGAAGAGAGGGAATAGGGTTTTTTTTTTCCAGAGAGGAAACTGGGAAAGGAGATATCATTTGAAACTTAAATAAAGAAAATATCTAACAAAAAATTAAAAAAAGGAAATAATGCTAAAAAAAAAAAAAAAAAAAAAAAAGAAGCTTTCTCTGAAACCATTAGGGAAGACAGCTCCCAAGAATCCAACCATGTCGAACTATAGATTTTCTCAGAGATGTGTACTATATTGACTGTAGTTTTACATTCTATATTTAGCTCTTTTAGTTTTCACTTCTCCATTTTCTAAAACAATTGCTATCAGATATTGTTATACCCTCTCTCCTTTCTCACACTCTCTCTCTCTCTCTCTCTCTCTCTCTCTCTCACACACACACACACACACACACACACACACACACACACACACACAAATCTATCTACCTATCTAATATGACACTAAAGGTAGAGAATATCCTTCTTTAGCTTTGATTTTTCCCTTAAACCAAGTTTCTCAACTTCTTAGTTTCCACTCACTACACTGGAAGAAAATAATCTTCAGCTTACCTTTAACTCTCTTGAATGGACACAGCTTGTATTCTTCTTTGTGAAGTTCCATTAGTTTTTTTTTTTTTTAACTCTTAGAACTAATATTTGCAGGTACTAATCACTTAAGATTTTGTCATTCTTTCTACCATCTTCCAAAACCTTCTAATTCTACTTTACATCGGTATTTTCAGACAAGACTGTAAATTGTAATCAACCCTGACTTCATACTTATGGTCTCTTAGCTTCTTCCTGCCTCCATCATCTGAGGGAAAGAATTATAAACTTATCACTCTTTCATTCAGTGAGTTTATTTGCTTTTTAGTTTATAGTAGACCTGTTTATGTTTGAGGGAGTTTCTCATCACATGCATAAATATATGTACTAAAATCACCAACTTTGTTATATTAATAAATTTGTGGCCATCTCTAAGTTGTCAATGACAAAGCTAAAGAAAACATATTGACTTATCTAGATAATTATTTATTATCTAGATGAGCAGGCAATTGACCACAGTGTTCACATATATAAACAAAATATAATCTCCAAAGTCTCCCGTGGTCCTTCCTATTAATTGCCGCAAGGGAAAAAAAATGTCCACTTTCAAGTGGAATGAAAGGCTTGAATAACAAATACAGTTAAATTCCATTAAAGGAAATACAGAGAACTATACAAATCAATATCAAATTATTTTAAGAGACTTGACTTTGTGTACCAACACTATGAATTTTCATTCATCACAAAGAATGAAGTGATGGGGATACATGAGAAAATTTTCCCACTATCTCTCATTTTGTTGTCCTCCTCTCCTAATAATTAGCCAATGATCTAGACAATTTACAAATTTACATATTTACAATTAGTCTATATTATTTATTACATTTAATATATTAGTATATGTAAACATATTTATATCTGTGTGAATATATTCATATAGCCCTAAATGCATGTATAATTAAATAGATGTAAATATGCATATTAAAATGTGTGAAAAGTGCATAACATATACCTATATATAAAATATGCTATTGTTTTACTATGCAATCATTGGAATATGGCTTTATATTTTGGAAAATAATATAATATTTTACTCATCAGATTTAAAGTTAAATATAGTGTATGAACTGGTCAATATTCTTAGAATGTTAGATAGTATAGCTTTCTTTCAACTATTTAAATTTATTATTTGATTTTTTTAAGATTTATTTATTATTATATGTAAGTACCCTGTAGCTGTCTTCAGAAACATCAGAAGAGGGCATCAGATTTCATTAAGGATGGTTGTGAGCCACCATGTGGTTGCTGGAATTTGAACTCAGGACCTTAGGAAGAGCAGTCAGTGCTCTTAACCGCAGAGCCATTACTCTAGCCCTCTTGTTATTTGATTTTATAAAAATATATTTTACTCTCATACATTTTTATAAAATAGCCAAAGGAAAATGAGATTTTTATATTCCTTTCTAATGCTTTTGTCAAATTAAACCTATAGCATTCTAATATAAACTACAAAGCAATAGAGGGCATCATGGATACATTTACATTAATATTTTGTGACTTAACTGATTATTAAACTCAATCATCTTATGTCTGAATTAATGATCAAACACTGCCATCTTCTGTTTTTCTTAAAACAATTTTTATTAATATTGAATATTTCTTTAGCACTGAAATTTTAACAAGTGGGAAGAAAAGCATACATCCATTCTTTAGGATTTCCCATATAACTGTGAGATAACCCAACATCTTAATACAATTTGTTGTCACTATGACTTCAAAGATGTTATAGAACCATTAAAACTTGTTGTAAAACATTTTAAAATTGTTTACTGTACAATTATGGAAATATTAGTGAATAACATTGTATATGAATCATAATAAAATAATAAAATAATTCAGTCTAATTCCAATAATTACCTGCACATCGTCTCTTTTCTTCAATATGATCAAGTATTAACATATATAAATAGAAATTTTCAGTGGAAAAAAATCTTTCTGAATGTCATGAGACAGCAAAGGTCCTGACACATGGGTTAAAGCTATTAAAGTGAAACCTGAGTCATAGTGGGATACTAAGAGGTTGATATGCTAGAACTGTGGAATATCTGGCAAGCAGAGCTGCATGCAAGAGAAAAAGTATGTTCAGACAGCAAAACTGGAACTCCAAAGCCATTCAACCTTTACATTGGAAATCAAACTGCAAATGCGTGTTTCCTTGTTGAATGTTGATCCTGCTTTGGTCCAGTATTTTCTCATTATAGCATCTCCTTTTCTCAATGGTAATGTATATGCTGTGACATTATACATTAGAATTACTTAATTCTTTTACAAAGTGAGTTATAATTTAGAGATTGTCTTGAGTCTCAGGAAATTTTGGGTTTTAAACAATTCTGAGGCTGGAAATTTTAAAAATTTTATTAAAAATTTATTCATTTGAATGCCAGGCAGTGGTGGCACATGCTTTTGATCCCAGCACTTGGGAGGCAGAGGCAGACAGATTTCTGAGTTCAAGTCCAGCCTGGTCTACAGAGTGAGTTCAAGGATAGCCAAGGCTATACATAGAAACCCTTTCTTGGAAAAAAACAAAACAAAAAATTATTTGGAATATTATTATTACTATTATTATTATTATTATTATTATTATTATTATTATTATTTTATATATTACATCCCAACTTCAGTTTCCTATCACTCCATGCAAACTTTTCAGTTGTGAAAAAATTAAATGCTTTCTGCATTGTGGCATAGCCATGAAGCCTATGAGGTCTACAGGAAGGAATGAAGTGGTTTAAAGTATAAATTGTCTTCAAAATCTGAAATAGACGAGTACTTAGTCTTTGTTGTTTGGCTCGGTTTTGGTAGTCTCAACAAGTGAGACCTTGTTGGAAATAGAATGGCCCCCAAGGACAGGCTTTATCTATTTAAAGACTCCATTTTGAATTTGCTTTCCTTTGGTGCATGTTATTCAAGTTGTAAGCACTCAGCTACATTTCTAACTGTCATGCTTGCATCTTAATGTCTTGTTTCCCTGCTATGATGGAACCTCATTTCTCTATTACCAGAAACCATATAAACCTTTCTTTATTTAACTTGCCTCGGTAATGATTTAAAAAATTCATACAATATATTTTGATTATTTTCCTCTTCTATAACTCCTCACAGATCCTCTGAAAAACTCCTCACATATCCAACTTTATGTTCTTTCATACACCATTCTAAAAAAAAAAATCCACAAAAACATAAAAAATAAAATAAAATCAAAATAAACAAAATTTTAAAAATATCAAAACAAAACACAGCACTGATGTACATATGAACTCACAGAAGCTGTAGCAGCATGTTCAAGACCTGCATGAATTGAAGCCAGTTGGTGTTTCAGTATTCAGAGAGGAAAGTGGGCACAGAGTCCTACCCCGACCAAGATTCTGTTATAAATAATAGATTCTGGCAAATGGAAAAAACCATTTTCTCCCATGGATATTGCTGGGCATGTCAACCAACGTATCCTAGAGCAGGACCCATATCCAAGACTACTTTCCTGCCCCTCAAAAATGAATTCAATGGATTTTGTTATGGTAGTGGTGCTTTTTTGTTGTTCTTCTGCATGCACCTAATTTTGGGTGCGAAGGATTACGAATTTATGCTATGAGTTATCAAATAGAAACATAATTTCTTTGTCTTCAGATTGCTTCTTGTTAAAATAATCAAGGTGCAGGTTTAAACAACACTGATATTTCTCTCTTCTGATAGTTCCAAATGGATGTTTGTAACTAAGCATCATAATTGCACTGCAGTCACTGGTAAGAATGACATTTTCATCCATTTAATTTCATCACTTGTACTCTGACTATGCTGCTAAATTAATGCACATGCAAGTTGAATCTGTATTTACGGTAGTTTATTCATTCAAGGCTGAAGAGAGTCACCTGAGCAAGGTGTTAGTAGATTTATCAGAAAAGTATATGAGGTAGAAAATTCAAAAAAATAAGTATCATTTCTGTATAGGAGTAAAAATTGTGATGTCCTAATAATAGGCATATGTAACTACAGATATATGCCAAAGTATACCTATAGTGCCTGAGGACTATAATTGATGTCAATATTATTCAATCACAGCAGATAAAAGAAATCACAGCAGATAAAAGAGATGTGTTTGTTCTTATGGCTGAATATAATCTGAATAAAATAATTCTTTCCAATCTCTATATATTGATACATAATAAATAATTGAAATAGTATGCATTTGAATAGACTGTTTATTGCATGCTGTAAACTTCCTTCATATGTAATTACTAAATAATTTAACAAAGAATATATGCATGAATTAAGATTACCTAGAGTGTTTGTTGTTCTGCATTTTAAGACAATGCCATTAAAATTATGTTCATTTCACAAAATTCTAATACTAATGCCATGTTTTAATATATATGTTTAAATATAAAATCCTTGCATTCTCTTCTATCTATGTTGATGTATGCTTTCATATATTTTAGTGTTTCAAAAAGAAAGCTCTCCATTATTATTAAATAATAATTATCTGTTATCATTATTAAATATTGTTATTTAATAATATTAAATTATTATTATAAAATAATTATAATTAAATTATTAAGAAAAGACCAAACCTAAAATAATCAGAATAGAAGAGAGCAAAGATTCCCAGCTTGAAGGACCCAAAAATATCTTCAACAAAATTACAGAAGAAAACTTCCCTAACCTAATGAGATAGCCATAAATGTACTAGAATTCTATAGAACACCAAATAGATTGACTTTGAGAAGATAATCCTCTTGTCACATAGTAATCAAAACACCAAATTCACAGAACAAAGAAAAAGTATTATAAGCTATAAAGACAGATCTATCAGAATTACACTAAATTTCTCAAAAGAGACCCTAAAAGCTAGAAGATCCTAGACCGAGAACATGCAGACTATAAGAGAACATAAAATGCCATCCAAGCCTACATATATCCTGCAAAACTTTCAATCATCATAGATGGAGAAACCAAAATATTCCATGAAAAGACCAAAATGAAACAATATCTATCTACCAATCCAGCCTTAAAGAGTATTCTAAAAGGAAAATTCCGACACAAGGAGTATACCCACACCAAAGAAAAGACAAGATATTAATCATGTCACGACAAAACCAAAAGGAGAGAATTACATACACATAATACTGAGTAAAACAACAAACCTAACAGAAACTAACAATCATCTGTCTTCCGTATCAATGGACTCAATTCCCCAATAGAAATCATAAGCTAAGAGACTAGATATGCAAACATCATTCACCCTTTGCTGCATACAAGAAACACACTTCAATGACAAAGACAGACAATACCTCAGAATTAAAGGCTGGGAAAACATCTTCCAAGCAAAGGGTTCCAAGAAACAAGTGGGAGTTGCCATCTTAATCATCTAATAAAGTAGTCTTTCGGGCCAGGCAGTAGTGGCATGCATGCCTTTAGTCCGAGCACTTGGGAGGCAGAGGCAGGCAGATTTCTTAGTTCTCGTTGGAGGTCAGCCTAGTCTACAGAGTGAGTTCCAGGACAGCCAGGGCTATACAGAGAAACCCTGTCTTAAAAAACCAAAAAAAAAAAAAACAAAAAAAAAAAAAAAAAAAAAAAAAAATGTCTTTCAACCAAAAGTTCTCAAGTGTGATTGGGAAGTACACTTCATATTCATCAAAGGAAATATCCACCAAGAGAAATTCTCAATTCTGAACATCTATGTCCCTAATGCAAGGGCACATG